>JAPYZR010003641.1:0-31499 GCA_030522945.1 Trichopria nigra
TTAGTTGGTTTTACCAATGAGGTAGTTGTCGTACGTAATACCATGTTGACTAATAAAAAGTTGGTTGTCACAACCAAACATTTTTTTCAGTGTAGTATTTAACTTGTATGCAATGTATGCATTATAAATAAGTCGATTACTTGCTAATCGAATATTTAATTACTGATAAGGGAATAATATCAGGCGTTGAAAAGTACGAATAAGTAGAGCTGTTCACAAATGAATTATGAATGTATCGAAAGTACTCAGCCGTTAACGTATAAATACGTTAAGGGAAAAGTCATTGAAGAATCATTCATATGAACTTCAAAATTATATATGAATGGTTGCAGAATTGTTAATGCACTTGATATCATTTATTCGAAAAGACTTTATTATCAGTATACTGCCGTAATGAATTTTCTTTTCTTATCTTTTCTTTCTGCAACGCCACAAATGGAATTTCCGACACAATTTTGCAATATCAGTGGACAGCGTCACGCCTCTTTAGATTAGCTGGTAACTCAATAATCATCAAATCTATTTAAAATTATATCCTTTTAATTTTCTTCTACTTTACTCGCTCCTTTTTATAAACGAGATTCTTGTTGCCAGTAAATTAAGTTGTGGTATTGGGTTGTATTAAGTTTTTTATTTTTTTGTTTGTTTGTTTGTTTACCGCAAGGTATTAATTACGAAATAAAATGTACTTTCCGTAATATGCACTCATTTCTATAATATATATGTGTATATATAACTTTAAAAATAATACTCATTCCAATAACTCGTTCAAAACTACATCAACCTGGTTGGTTTTGAAATTGAAAGCTTTCATATTTATATCAGTTATGATCATTTTCTCTGCTATGATACAAATTTGGATTGAAAGTGTAAATTGGGTTAGAGAGGAACGACCAATAAATGGCTACAGATAAGAGGGTATTCTTAACGCGAAATAAAAGCGAAATACGCTCGTTGCCAAAATATAGGGACTCGGGAACTAATTCGCGGACGTCTGCACTATGGAGCTTGGCAGCGAACCTATCTACATCGAGAAACCTGAGTATTCTGGCAATAAATTCAATTTCTCTGATCGACCCTCTCGAGATCTGCTTCGAGCCCTCTCAACTTCCACTGCAACCTCGATGGGAATCGTCCAGATAGCGACCGCATTAAAAGAGCCACACCTCGCGGTAAGCCCGTTATCCATTCTCGATGTCGTTTATCATTATCAACAAGGTTCTCGCTAGCCAATGGAAATTGTTACTACTTTATCTGCCGCCAATTCCGGGGCCGATCTTTCTTCGCGTATGGCCAACAAATGCTCTAAAAAGATCGGAGCTTTTCTTACGGTAGACGCTATAATAAACTTTCGTTGAAACGCAGACTTCAAGGTTTAAATAGTGTACGGGGGCTATAGACAGATGTTCACTATTTAAACATTTCATAGTGAGAATTCTCACTTTTTGAATTTATATTCTGCGATTTACCTAGAAGCGCTTAAAAGATTTCGCAAATTAAGATTTGGAGAGGAGTTGATACATTGTAAATTTTGCTAAAACATTGCTAAATACATTTAATTCATTATAATATGAAGGATGGTTGGTCTTAAAATCATTTCAAACCACATGCGATAAACAACAGGATTATTATTTGTTACGACAAAGGTAACCTTGGATAAAGGAATTTCTTTTCAGTAAATTTTCATCAAATTTAATTTGATTGAAAAAGATTATGCTTTTTATATTTTTTGTTAAATACTGTAGAAGTGTGTTTGTTATTATGTATATCAGGAAGTAATATGATGAATTTATTTCATCAAATGAACCAATAATCAAAATATTCCGAAATAACAATCCAATTGATTGACTACTACTCTGGAATACGTATAGCATATGTATACTTTTCTGTTAGGGCATTAAAAATTATTAGGTGAATTCCTTTATTACTAATTTCTGAACGTTTTTGTGTACGTGTAAAAAGAAACACTGTAAATACAAAAATATATAAAGTATAGGTAATTCTGCCTGAAATTTTTGGTTATTGTCTAAAACCTACAATATTACTGACAGTTAATAAATTACCTACAGTGATGCATTTTTAATAAAAACTTGTTTGAAATAATATACATCGTCAGAATTCATATTCAATAAATCAACGTTTGAAACAAACAACAAAGCGTAGGAAATTAATTAGTTGATTGCATGTATACCTTCGAAGTATTTACATGATCATGTGCGTATTTTATATAATTATTTGTATACGGTTTGAAAACAAGTATATATATGTATGAAGTGTGTTTTTCAAGTTTCGCTGCATCGGACAGTTATTTATTATATAAAGATAATATAAATATGTAATATATGATAATTAACAAAATACCTTTCAAATTAATTTTACCATAAGTATTATTATACAAATTGAATATATTAATGTATTGTCTAATGGCATACGGATTGCTTGGTTCGGGGTATACCGACAATATTATGTTTAATAATATTTACAATTACAATGTATTGTGTAATGGTTTTGTCAAATAGCATATGAATATAGTACAATATCCAATGTTCATATGTCAATTGCATTAAGTGAAATTGGTGATAATTGTTCCTATTGCAGATTAATACCACTTATGGTTTGAAAAATTCTTCATAAATATATCGAAATATGTACATGGTAAAATCCGCAAAAATCCATCAACGTCACATTTTACGTCCGTCATAGTGTAAAGTAGAACACCAATCCAATACATGAAAATATTAGCATGAAGCTTCGGTATCATAATGATTTTTCAGTAACTCAATTGAATTTTCGTTTTCAATTAATACACGGCATTGGAGATTTTTCTCGCGTATGAGTTGATTAAACGCATTATTGAACGATTATCGACCTATATCTGTCCAACTGATTTTGATAAAGGGAACATTACTGTTAAAAAAGTAATTAACTGAAAACATATACATGTATAAAATCCCAATTTGTCGCGCAACATTACGTTTATGGAACAGAATGCGAAATTTGATATTTTAAAATTTATACTCCGCGGTTGCTTTTAAAACGTAATCCCATTGGTCTACTTATTCAAATATGTCCCGTAATTTCTTCTCGTAAAGTTGATTAATAAATAGATATTACAATGGGTAAATCTTCGTCTAACTGCATAAATTTATTCCATTTCGAAATGCTTCCTTTTAAATGAATCCTGCTTTATCATTATAATTTACACTTGATAAATGGATTTTCATGTAAGATTATTATGCGCGTCGGTCAGTTCGGACTGCATTACTCCGTATAGACGAGAAAAACGAGCTTCCATTTCATGAATATTATTTCAAAGTAAGAATACGATTTTGTTTTGTGTCATTTAACTAATATATGCAAATGTATAGTATTGTACAAGAAACGCATATTTTATGTTTAGGATAATTTTACGATCAAAAATTCCTGATGTAGTCCGGTGGGATACAAAATTTTTGATTATAAGGCGTTGTGAAAAATATTTTATTTCGAGATATTTTAAGTTGGGTATATTTTAGGTTTTCAGCTTTGAAATGGCTCATTTTATAATTAATAAGATGTAAAGAGCATTCAAAATTTTATTTTTATATTTTGCTATATTTCATTTGAAACCGTCAATTATTTATAATTACGTCTGGGATTGCAAATTTGTTTCGTCGCATTCAAAGTGATATTTCTATTTTTAAATAAATTACACATCAGAATAATCGAACAGATCGGCGATATTTTCAATCCATTATTATTTTTAATCGCGCGGCTGCTCTTAATTAATGTTATACTAATTAAATGTCATCAGAAATCTTTAAAGATGCATGTATTGTAGTATGCGTATATTTGTAACTAAAAATATGTTTCAGAAAATATCGCTGAGATTAAGATCAGATTGTCAGGGGCGAAGCTTTGAAAACTTTATAATGCAAAAAAAAAAAAACATGTTAATAGATATTGTGGAAAAGGTGTCAAAAGTTAGTTGAGATATAAAATAAATTGAATCTATCAACGTCATTTTTAAAAATTATACGTATATCTGATTGAATCAAAACTTTCAATTCTGCTTCGATTAGCAAATAACATATATCTTATATACGTGTGTACATTTTTACTTTTAGGATGTTCAGCTTGACCAAAACCACAGTAAAATATATTCTATGTATAATTTCGTGTATAATTTTATTTATTATTCTGAGTTTATTCTTGGAAGCATTTGATTAAAAGTACATTAAATTAATCTGTGTCAATAAATCCTAAAGCTCTTATCGTAAAAGTTTTCAATTATTCAAATGCGCAAGAGCAGTCAGAGAAGACAATCGCCATTTCCGTAGCTAGGTGAAATGCTGCGTTTTGACCATCCGTCATTCGCATTTAAATTCTCCGATTTCCCCGGATAATAATGGATTAATATTATTGGTATAAACTAATTATAATAAATTTCTGAATATACGTGCTTGTTGGAACAATAGTCTTTGTCTAGTAATTGCCACGTTTATTGCTACCTAGTTATCGCATTCAACGTACTGAATACACAATTGCTTTATTTTCAAAAATCAAAAGTCATATAAATTACACGCCAATACAATATTATTGTGACGTTGTATTTTCTTTGTAAAGATAGAGTATTTTCAAACGATAATATTTTGTATAAATTAACTCCACAAAGTATTTTTAATATGTTTTAGAACACGGTCTTTGAATTAATCATTCAGAATCATGTAAAGTTATCTCAGAATATTATATAAAATGCAAATAAAAATGAATACAATATTTCATGTTTATTTTGTTTTGTATGAGAATCGACGTTTCTCGATTAGCAGCCGAAGTATTCGAATTATTCGACATATCCTGAAAATCACCATGTAATATTTTGCCATTCCAAGTCAAAAAAGCAACCTGGAATAAAAAGCGTGAAATCTGTAGTGACCTCATTCCAAAACAATGAATACCACGTCCGTTCGATATTTACCAATTTCGAATTTACATTTCATTTGTTTATTTTCAATTCGTTGTAATTTCACGTGATATATATCTTTTTTGTTTTCTGGACGACATTCGTCGCTAAGTTTTGCATAAACCCTGAATCTTTATATTTACAAGGGTTTATATCAGAGCAAAAAAATTCATTTACAGCATAAAGATTTAATTTTACATATATGTATGACAACGAAGGTTAAAATCTTGAAACAGATTTGCCAATGCCTGGAATAGTATTTCCAGAAAGTGACGTGTTTCGTGCTTATTTTACACACCGTCTTACTTCATCTTTCCTCAGGAATTAAACCATTATTATTACTACTTTAATTGAATGTGAAAAAGGTGTCACTTTTATACGCTTTGCGTCATTTAATTAGAAAATGAAAGTGGAGTATTATTAAATTCATTATTAATATGTAAATTGCATGTGGTAATGCTAAGAGCTTGATATAGCCGTATACGGTTCGACGCGCTTTATTTACCTAGGCCTTCCCTATATCGGCTTATACCCTCTAGACACGAGCATATATGTAGTACAGGTGAAAAGTAGTTATACTCTAAACCCCTTTTACTATCGGATTGCTATGGCTTTGATAATCAGTGGATAAGAGGAAATCCTAGTGTAAAAATACGATTTTATTGCGTAGCCGGTATTCTACAAAAAAAAAAAAAAAAAAATATATATTAACACGTATTTTAATTGATTTTTAATGTTACCTATAAATGTGACTTAATCCATTTTTCTAATTGAAATTTTCAAGAAACAGTAATTTCTTAAAAAACTTGTTCGATGATAATTGTATAAGACGATAAAAATAAAGAAACTGGACATAGACAGGAATTCCCTAGAAAGTAATAAAATTGTACGTTATATATATATATTTATTTACAAGAGTAGACTTACTTCATTAATGCAATATTGCATACTATTATATTAAAATAAATTAAGGACGACAAGAACATTTCCTAGTTATAACCACAATGTAACAATTCTGTAACAAATAATGTAAGAAATAACCATGATATATTTGTCATATAAATGTTACTTATTGTGTTTGCTTGGTTTGTAATTTAATATGCTTTACATTTGTTCTTGACATTGTCCTTTGAAATGTCAAGAGGAAGTCTTTTCTAAAATTTATTCTATACTTCGTATACATACTTATTCATTTTAGTATATTTATAATTTCAAGCGGAACAGTGGTATTTAAAAAGCACAGCGGTTAAAATTCCGAGTACTCATAAACGGGTTTAATTATGTTTCAAACCCTATACACTTATAAGAGCAACTTAAACCATGCATGTTCCAAAATAGAACTTTAATGTTATCTCGAGAAGCGTTTAAAATTTCTTGATGTACATTTTTAATTAGTTTTCAAACTGCGTTTATTTGTGGCAAATAAAATTATACATTCTACATCACGAAAATAGAACGAAACTGAGGTCTTCACTATCGGCTTTCCCGAAACGTTAGTTATTTCAATGACATTCTATTTACATATTTTTAAGACGATGCTTACGAATAAATAATTAGATTTGACTTTTTGCACATACGAATCTTTAATATCGACATTTTCCCATTGACATGATTTGAAATGATGTTGATGTTTGTACATTCTATTAGATTTACTATCTATCAAATACTGACTTTCTACATTTAGTAAATTCAATAAAATGTTAATATTCGATTGGTTAAAAATAAACCTTCATAAATATGACGTTATATATATATATATATATTTGTTTTTTTATTAATGTTTATTTATGAATACTTTTATTTATATTTCCTCAAGGTTTGTATAATGCGTTAATAAAATGGTATAATAAACAGACGGCACATAAGTGTGATTATTATTTGTGTGATATAATAATTATAATATTATTGTCAAATGCATGTATCAAAATTCGAAATAAGTTTAAATAATAATACGTTTCCGCCTGATAATACGTATTACGTTAAGCGTATCAGTTATATGCAATTACGTTTAACAGCTTTGCGCGAAATGTCTCTCCAAACATTTGTATTTTAGAAAATAAATTTTCTGTTTTTAGAGCCAATTTACTATATTGAAATACAAATTTTAAATGTTTAAAAGATGCATTAACATTCGATTGAAATCTTTTCTTATTTAATTCCCATTTGAAATGTGAACTGAATATTTTAATGCGACCTTTGAACTCATATTCATTTGTGCAATGCTCTTGTCATACACCTGAAAGTCATTACTTGTATCATCTATTGAAGGTGTTCAAAGCAATTTCTCGCGGCACCATCTACTGTAATATAGAAAATGAATGGAATAGATTATACGTAGAGCCGAGATATTTTCGTTGGAAATCAAAGAAAAATGTAATGCGAAAAAAGGACTTCAAAATATTAACGACATATTTTAGAGTGATATTAAGAATATATTTAAATTTATAATATTTATTACGATAATGACATTAATAAAATATTGAATATAAAATTGTTGAATGTAAAAGATTAAAACTTTTATATCTGATAAATAAAATAAGAAATAATTAAAATTAAATTCACGATCTCGTTAAAAACAAAAGAACAGAGAAAATTGATAAATATATGAACATAACGATTCAAAAAAAAAAATCTGTTTTTATACGTCTTTTATTCAAATTAATTTAAATATTGAAAATTTTTCTCACCATCTTTTCTCATCGAAGTAGAAATTATATACGATATCAACAATTGCAAAAAAGTCTACTTTATGTCCTAGTTAAATAATATACAGTTTCGCTAATATGCACATTTTCTAAGCGACCTTCTTCTTTAAGAATACACGTCAGATTGGTATTGATTTATATTCTGCAGAAGAAGAAAATTTGTATGAAAAAATATTATGTTACAATTTTTGTCAAGCTTCGTTTACTGTAGGATATATCATTTGTCCAACCTTAACTTTTGTTCTGCAAATACTGAATACACGAGTAGCATTAATATATGTATACGTACGGATGAAACATTAAACGAGAATACTTGGCACTAAATTTCCGATGCCGGACAATAGAAATGACTCGTGAACATCCACAATTTCTTCTACGCCATGTGAGGATCGAAGCGAGCGCCTTTCCGGCTGGCCTTCATATAGTGACCATTGCATCCGCAATGAAAGGAATCTCTCGTGAACTGGATACATCGAGTATCCGCAATTTTGACTCCGCAACCGAATTCAGAGGTCGAAACGCCGCATTCCAAGATTCTCTCCTTGATTTGTCGTTGCATTGTTAACAATGCACGAGATCTTTTCGCAGTCGCTTCACTATTGCATTAATCAAAAATAAAAAAATATTTTTATACCAATAGTAATTGTCGACATTAAAATGATAATATTTCATTCTCACCCGATTTTTCATACTTTCGGATTCTACATAGTATCTGCCTCGTTGATCTCTTTATTCTTTAAAATATCTCGCACAATTCATTCATATTATCGCTTGCCACGTCAAATGTAGGTAGCAACTAAACGTGTTTCTCAACATTTATTGTATAATTGTATGAAGTACAATTTATGATGTATCTCACATACGACCCAAATATCGCAACAAGATTTGATGATTTTTTGCCGTTGATAGTCAACTTCACTTTATCGGAGTTTTAACTAATACTGTTCGATGCACCAAACCTCGAAGTAACCTCTATGAACATTTTATCCTAGGGAGTGCTCAGACTGTTTGTTCTTTACGTCCTTCCACAAATCCATTAAGATTACCTCACCATATCTCCAGCACTTATACCGATTCCTTCTTTATCAGTGTCAGAAACTTCGAGAACTCCTTATTTCTGGACATCCGAAACATTCCGTCTCCCGCTGAATTTAAGCTCTGACTTTTTGATTACATCCTGTCGACTGAACGAATTGTCTCACCCTTTTCTGGCTTTAGAGACTTTATCATTGTTCATCCTCCTACAGACTTTATCACTGCTCGTCACAATTCATATCATTCCTCGTTAGACTTCTATCATTTCTTCAACTTTTGTTTTGACACTCATAAATTTGCAGTACTAAATTCTGCATTTTAATTTTCAGTTTATTAATATTTCCTTGAAATTAATTATTTCTTTAATCAATAACTTCAATCGATTAAATTAAGATAACAAATTTCAAGCAGAGAAAAATTGGCACGCTTAATGCATGATATTTTCATTTCCAATTTCCAGAGTTAATTTTGGTTGTAATTGCGCCATCTGACTTACAGTTACGTTCGGCACACGTTTGCAAATCGGGCTAATAGCAGTCCATATTTCTATAATCAACAGTACGTATCTATCACTATATAGATAATAATCCACGCGGTCGAGAGTGCCTTGCGTGACGGAGTGTTGTTTGGACAGGCGTAACCAAAAGTTTTTTTTTCACACCAAACGAGACTGGAAAAATTGCCTTGAAGAATAAGAGATGTGATCTGATTGTTTACAGTATCCTAGACCGTGTAATGGATTAAATTCTTTTCATACAAAAAGTCATGTGGCTCATTAATAAATAATATTTTTTGTTTTTATAGAAAATATTTAAATTTAAAGTTGAAATATTTTTCATTCGAAATATTTAAAAGTTGTCTTTAATAGATTTATAGTTGGATTAAGGTATAATATAAGACTTTTTATCATTTACACTTTCACGATTTTAGGTACGTTTTTTCAAGAATAAATAACGAATATACCCTCTAAAATTCTTGGAATGAAAATTAACCCACTTTTTTAAATAAGTAATTTTTTCACTCATTCTATAATGAATTTGCACTCTGTTCAGAGTGAATCGTCGAATTAGCACACCGGCAAGAATGAAATATCGTTTTTGAAGGAGGATAAATTTTACTTTTTTGAAAGAAATGCACAATTTTAATTTTATAAAATTTAAAGATATACTCATGGTTTTCACTTTCAACGAAGCTAGAAATTTATTGTATATATAAACAAAAATGTACGAGGTGGACTGATCATTAAAAATTCAAAGCACTGCTTTGTTCATATAGACTTTCCATGATTATATTGTGATTAAAATACTAAGACAATATACATTTTAATCTGGTATGTATATAGAGAAAATTTAATTCGCTGAATATCGGCTAATAAAATTTCAGGAATTTGAAAGATAGTTTTGAAATTATTGAGTTTTTAATAAGTTGGAGCATTTTACGAACTATTCTGATCCAAATTGCCAGATGGGTCAAACTTTTGGATGGGAATATCGCGATCGAACAAGTTTAAAAGACCCATAAAATGCCACCGTGTCACTCTTTACACGCGAACCTTTAAAAAGCCAATTTTTCCATTTAAAATATTGACGTAAAGGATGAGGTGATGTTCTTTTTGTTATCATAGGACATAAAATGCATTGTTGCAGGATCTGTTAAAAAAAAGAAAAATTGTATACCCTTTTAAATTAATCACAAGCGAAGTGCATTTCGTAATTTTAACAAATTTAATTTGTAACCCGTAAAATTAATTATATTACGACCATTTGCAAATGTATATCAAAGTATATTAATTTTACGTCTTTACAGAAATAAATGTCAAAGAAACGGAACAGAATTGTACATAATCATTCAAACCAATTTATGAATATATACCCTGGTAGAAATCTGTCCAGTTTTCTGTTACATTGCCTAGTTATCCTATACCTTTAACATGGACTGGACAGAAACTAGCCACAAACTGGGCTCATTTTCTACTAGGGTATACGTAAAATTTATTCAAGAAATAATTTCTCATTTAACTCTTTCGCTCTATTCGAGTAACATTTACATAAAAGTTGCAAAGTAACAATTATGGAAGCTCAATGTTATATTTACATAGGAAAAAGTCATGAAATGCGTTTAGTACATAATTGTTACTTGTTGTATTTGCTCGGTATACTATCGAAATCCTGGAAAAATTAATGATTTCCGCAACCGAATACATTTACATATACGTTTGCCTGTAAATGATTTATTATCGTCTAATTAATTATATATATTAATTACATAATGAGCTATTTAAACTCTACTTTTGGAAAAGGTGTTTTCTATTGTACATTCCATGATGTCAAACTATTGTACCTTTAACTATGGAAAATTTTACGTCATATACAAAATACCAAATTATAATAATTTTATTTAATCCAATTCTGATTTTCATTCTGTTGAGACAAATTTCAACCCTCTATCCCTCCTCCTTTTTTGGAAACTACGTATTGAGTGAAATATGATTATTGTGAAATGTAAATGGGTTAACAGATATTAATTTAAATATCGATATTATTAGCAACAATAACATTGTACCAACTGCGCATTTTTATTATTCGAAAATCGCACAGAAATATAATTGAATAACGCGTGTCGTCTATCCGTTATCAGGAACAACGATAAAGCGCAACATAATATCGCAATATCCTTTCATGGTTTCTTAGAAGCCGTAGTAACTGAATGCCGAGCTCCTACTCGACCTAAAGCGATGGATTTGAGTTGTGCGCCAGAGTTCGTTTTAGATTTTCTTTTAACCCAGCAGAGTGCCAGACCGGGTTCAATCATGCCAGTCTAGAATTACTCCCATATGCGCAATAATGAACATTGTAGCATTTTATAATTACACACTGTTTCAGGCACGTGAATCATAGCAGAAAATTTGTAGTCCAACAACGCGGTAAGCGTTTTGAAATTTATTTATACATTTTTAGGACTGGTACGCCGTGTGCTACACGAAATGTAAATGTTTAATTTAAATATTAAATGCGCTTTTTAAGCGCGGATGATACCACTTCCAATTAACAAACTTTTATATCTGTCGTACGCTCCTCATAACTTTTATGCGACCTGTAAATATAATGTGTACATGTTTTTACGATTGTAAACAAAGTAAATTAGAATTTATCGACCACGTCTTTATCGATATTTCGTGCTTACATGAATGTAAAATAAAATATAATAATCTCAAATATCACTTGGACGTCAATTGAACGTTCCAGGCGTTCATTTGACATGCATACTTTGTCCAATTTATATTTTGTTTTCATCCGATATTGTTCACAATGAATATCCGATATCGACATCCGTGGTCCATTGAAAAAAAAGTATGGGATACAGAAACGGATTAAAATTGGATGAGTAGCGGTCAATTTCTGAACCAATATATTACTGGAAAATTGTTGAATTAATGGAGTTAATTAGTAATTAAGTAATGGACAAATATTGGACGTGTTTTGGATGACTAATGCACGAAGATCGGTCATAATCATAAATTGAAATCTAATAACTACATGGATTAATCGACCTGCAGTGCCCATTTCTGTAAATACCATGTTCTAATTCCTTTATCGGAAACTTAAAAAAAAAAAAAAAAATATTTTGGTTAACAATTAAGCACGAAATTAACGAGAAGGGTAAATACCAGGAAATTTTATAGTTTCATAATTCTTTTTTCATATTGAATAATCTGGACTGGAGGAATAAAGTAAGCAAACAAGAGGCTTAATAACACGTGTCGAGAGGCATTGAGCGCTAAATAACAAGCAATACGTGACTAATAATATATAAAAAAGGAAGAGTTAATTACAATTAATACTACGACCTCCTTTTCGCGATTTAGTATATTTATTATTTATTTATTCGTGTTGTTTTTCTCTTATTTTTTTACATTTGTGTAAAATTACTTTTGATTATAGATTCACTCAGGAATAAACTACTGTAGAATGGGCCTTTGTGAACCTGGGAATGGAATGTGCAATCTCCTCATTGACTAGCAGCGTGTACCACACACTGATTAAAGTCGTGAATGGCGTCACTAATTAATTTTAGGTTAACAAAAACACCCATATTTAAATAAGCGATGAGGCTTGAAAATGAAACAGATGTAGGCTATTCGATCCATTATGAAATGATTTTTATTACAATCCTAAAAGTTATTTTTAATTTAATTTTAAATCCTGCATTATTTTTTGGTTGGTTGCTATTATTAACTATTGATTACACTACACTTGATGAATTCATCTAAATAATGACAGGTAAGAATATATTATTTTTTTTTTAGTAAATCATCCAAGGTCACTAGCCGATAAAATATTTATATATTTAGTCAGTTTATTCGTTCTAGTTGTGTCGTTCTAATTTAGAACATACGTTACCAATATATACTTCATGCAGAGTTTATTGAACCCGGTATCAAATATAACTTTCGGAACACTTCATTTTCCAATTGCAGAAAATGTTGGCATGTGGACTTTTATTTAGTCAAGGGAATATTTTTAGTGATTATAAAGACAAGAATATCAAAATTATGAGGCTAGGTATTGAACAAAAATTCAACAATTAATCCAATAAAGTGAATTTACGTTGAAGTTAATGTAGGAAAATCCAGGGAATCTTCCCTTCGCATTCATGGGAGGCGGAAAGTGGTATGGTAGAAGGATTGTCATGAGGGTGAGGCCAGATGGAGAAGGTGTTGCTGACTAAGTGGTGATTTTCTACAACATTCTCATTCCTTGGATGGGTTAATATATTCTTGCTCAAATTCCAGTTCCAGTTCATGGTACGTACACCTTCATTGACTTTCTAACAAACTAAACTGATGAACGATATATTCTCATTATAATTTATAAAATAATATATCTTTATAAGAAAGTGTGCGCGCGTGTGTGTATGTGTGTGTGTGGGTGTGTTAAAAAGTATTCGTATCTGATATTAATAAATGACTTTTAATTACTCCAATAATTGATGTTTCTAGTATCAAGTTCCCGAGTAGAATTTTGAGCGTGACACATCGGGTCCTGGCCGGGATCCCTATTAAAGTAAGGGTTCCGGATGGGGCCCAAAGTGTCACGCTCAAAATTCTACTAGGGCAATGAATTTGCTTCTTGTCAGTATATTGGACTTCCATTAATTAACCTCTGTTTGTATCGACTCCATCCTAAAGTCGGAAATTTCTTGCACATCACGCATTTCCATTGTCGCGTGAAACCTAAGGAACCTTCGTATAAATTTCATTGTTCTCGTCCATCGTTATCAATATTGTTACTTATTGCTACAGTATCAATAATGAATTGGAACGTAATGTATCGACATTTTAGAGAACTTTAAGAGCTTGACTGACGATTATTTTTGTCCATATATACGAACATAGCATGATCGTGCTATAAGTATCATGGTTGTTAAATGTTTTAAAATCTTGAGTACAACCTCGGAACAAAATCGAATGTGGTTAAAATGACATGAATGAATATATTTTTGGAGTTTCTTATAGAATTTCCAACAGTGCAATTATGATATTTATATAATTTGAGTTTATTTATTTAATATATATTTATATATCTATATGAAGATTTGATAAATAATTTTGATAAATTTACATTTGTAACAAAATATGTAATACGTATATATGGAGCACATTCTTTTTCATTCATGGAATCTGGAATATGATCGGAAGTCGAATGTAAAAGTGAATTTTAAAAGCTTTCGTTTAATTTGAGTATACGAATGCTCAGAGAATTATTGACCAAATATACAAGGTATGCGATAAATAAAGGTTTCAATAATTGAAAAAATCCACACAACAATAAATATTGCGAAAGGCCACTTGTCGGTTTTTAACAATAATAATGACATTTACACGTACAATAATGCATTTAATGAATAAACGATTTTTAATTTCATCAATAATGCATTGTTTACACAATTTGAAAGCGAATATTTTGCATAAGTATATACGAAAGATAAAATATTTAACTTATCGATGCTGTTGTCTTCATTAATGAAATTTTGATTTTGATTTTTTTTTTTTTTATATAAAAATGATTAGGTTTGTTATTGAAACTGTATCGTCATCATAAGTGAATTGTAAAATACACGTTATTTTCGGTAACGTCTAATCAATATATTACTAACGTATTTTTACATATATACTTATTCACGTTGATTCTCGAAATAAATGTACATTAGTTTGATATAATATATATGAAAATACCCTTTTATGAAAATATATTACGTCTTGTATTAAAGACTTTATGATCTAATTACAATATAGACGAAGGTCGTAGTTGAGAATTTATACTGGAACGTGACATTAATGCCGTCAATAAAAATCACAGTTTTCAATATCGCACCATAATGACTATCGACGCTTAAAGATTTGATATTCCTTAATAATATTTCATTTAGGGAATATAGAACCTTTATTTGATTTAGGAATTCAATCTTTAGACACATCTCGTATACTTTAAGATCTGTGATGTTTATAAATAGATAACTATTGAATATTTCTCAATATAATTTCGGGCGAGTAATAGAAAATTCTTAAGTTTCAACGAGTGAATGATGAAGACCAGTCAATAGTAACGATGTAAACAAATTTACATTTCCCTCAATAAATAAATATAATAAATTATTATAGAAGAGCAACAAAATAATCGATACATTTGTCGTTACTAAAATTGAACTCTACATTTATATTAAAATATTGTAATATACGCATATCTCTAATTATAAAGCTTCATTAGTTATCTTATCCGAGTTTATATCTAAGAAGTATCCCATTCATTTTGTTGTTACTCCTGTAAAATTCTTCATCTCTCTTTCACGAAGAGTTAAATGGCGCAGCGTTATTATATACATATATTACACTGCAATATTACGCTTATAATGAGCCAAACTATTAACTAATTGTTTGTTATATTTCATTTCATAATAAGCTTTGGAAAATTCGCAATACTTCATTAAGTATTGCAGTAGATGAAATCAAGACCCCATAGTAACAACTGCAAGCACTGGATTATTTAATTCATAAACCCTCTCATTATATGAAAAATTATGTTGTATACTCCTCATAGATTGGCAGATGAGTTCTATTACTGTTATTATTTATATTAAATTAATAAATATTATTAATGAAAGAAAAAATTATAATGACCTGTCATAATGTATTGTAGAAATGAAATCAATTTTTAGATTTTTTTTTTAGATTTAGAAAATTGATTTATTTACTTATCGAAGGCATGGAAGAAATGAAGAAATGCAAGACAAAAGTGAACAAACTTTTACTATAAGGCTTTGTTATTCTCTGATATACTGATACAACGAAACTGATAACACATCTGAAACTGCATCAAAGTATAGGATCTAGTCTTATATCGGTTTTATGGCTTCTATTCAAAAGATAATAAGACGACATCGTTATTATCCATCAAAGTACATCCTATTTCCACAAACACTTATGGGAGTTGCTTCAGCATAAACAAACAAACATTAGAGAACGCAAATGAATGTGACTTCCGCCTAAAGATGGTAAGTCTGTTATTCTCTTACTAAACTAGAGAAATTAATAAATAACATAGTTGCAAGAAAACGCAAACGTGTAACTAACACAAAAAAAAATTATTTAAATAGATTTTTCTTAAACTGTATTATTTAAAATGTTAAAAATCTGTATTTTTTCATTTTCATCGCAGAAATATAACATATGCAGGAATACTAGAGTTTCTTGACGAAACTAAAAAATAACTCGAGTGTCAACATCGACTAAAATTTGAAGGCGATGGTTTCAATGTAGATTTTCTTGACGCGAATAAACATTCGCAGACCTAGATATTAGGAAGTTTCTAGTGAGTAAATATTTGGGAACATATAATAAGCCTGATTGCATCGTATACTATTTTATTTACTGGTGATGAGCATAACTCACAAGTTTAGTAAAATTTAGCTGCGTAGATACGTCTAACGTTCTTTCAGATTTAATAAGTTATTAATTTTAAATATTTTACACCTGTTTTTAAGATTTCCCTAAAAACATCACATTTTACGTTTCCTGGTCCAAATTCGACAAAAAAATTGTAAAAGTACAATTAATAGATATATTCTAGAACACAATCTAGTATCTGCAATGTAGAAAATGCCGGAAATTTTTAAAATTTGTAACATATTCTTTATGTCGTGAAGTATGAAAATTTCGTCAAAGTTATGGATGAAAATTGCTCACGCGTACATTTGCTAAATTGATATTCTTTTTCAATTTCAATTAAATTTATTAATTTTTAATTATTAACAATGAAAAGTCCTTCACTTTATCAGACAACGCAATTCGCTCAGTTTGACATTAATTTAACATTTAATTTCCCAAATTTAGTTATTTATTAAATATATATGAAAAGAAGCTAATTAAAAGTCGTTCAATGAAATGAAAAGTATATATAATGATGAAGTAAAATAAAGAGCAGCATTATTTTCGATCACTTCAGAAATATGGCTTTTTAGTTATTTACTAACTTTTGAAAAAATAAAATGTTAAAGAACTAATTGGTTGGATCAATTTTTTAAATTTTATTGATTTAACTACTGTTTCTCATTCGTTAATAACCATGATAGATATATATACAATTATTTATATAATATATATACAAGTTATTTTTCTCATTGTGATTTACATAAAATATAAAATTATTCATGTTTTTTTTAACGCAAATAAGTATTTTAGAACACTTTTCTTTAGTATATAATGTAATAAATAAATGAACAGCAAGCAGGAATTTAGACAACGAAATGGCTTGAGGGTAATGGAGAAAATATGTGGCGATATGTAAGACGTTATCGTACTTGCAAGGGAAGGTAACATTTAAGTACATTGTTAATAATTAAATTCCAATTAGGAAATGTTCAAATTTGTATGGCTTATCATCAAAATGTTAAACAAATGCATTATTACGTCAAAAATTAATTCAGATACCAAGTCTTATTACCTATGAGATCTTTTTGTTTTATGTAATATATCATTTTTTTAAATAATATAATATTATTATCTCTAAAAATACATTTAAAATTCAGTCGTTTACAAATAAACATGTAAATTAATTAGAAGATTAAATTTCAATTTTTTTTTGTGTAATAAATATGCATTCATTAGTGATGTTCAACTGTTCTCATTCTAACTTACAACAATGAATTAAAACATTTTTTATACTAAGATATTGTCACTACTAGCAGAATGCGAAACCACTTTGTGGTTAGATATTCTAGTCGTAACGCTGTATGGACATGGGGCCAGAAACTGCTTCCATTTTCGGCAAGGGGTGATGTGCATTAGTCGGTCTCATTGAGTAGAATACTTCCCTACGATGGAGCATGAAAATGCGTTAAGAACTAGCGATAGAAAGTAGAGAAAGCCCTTGCCTCTAAACCCACATTTTACTCTTCGATTTATTAAAACATATATTATTTGTTTTTAATATTAATATCGCATTCATATTATCAATAACCTTGTGTGTTTCTCAGTTTATTTTGACAATTCTCATAACTCGTGCAACTGTCTTGATCGGTCTAACAATAGGCTACGGTAGTTTGCAATAATGCATTCGTGTATTCATGTCGGCAATCCGTATAACTATTTGAGAAGGGATATGCAAATTACATTATAAAACGGTGGATCATTGTTAGTTTCCCTTATTCTCAATGTGATGCGTCAATGCCAGAACTGATAAGAATTTTATGCAATTAAAGTAAAATAAATGAAATCATTTACATCAGACGTTCTTCTCTATTAAAACGAGATGCTGGTTTTTATCTTGTTTTAAGTCGTGACGAGAATCAAAAACATAAGGTGAACGTACCAATGACTGGACATGAACTAATAGCTGGACAGCTTTATCAATTTTGACATTCGTTTAGACACATGGGTAACGGACAACATCGGTTAGGTTGTCCGGCTGTAGGTTCATGTCCAGTTATTGGTACGTTAACCTTATGTTGTTGATTCTTGTCACGACTTAAAACAAGACGAAAGTCAACATCTAGTTTTAACATGCAATAGAAAACAAAGTCTGGAAGGTTGGAACAAAATTGTAAAAATTTAGGAAAATACGATTGAAATTGAAAAATATCTACGCAAGTTGATAAAAATGATCAAGAAATGGAAATTGTTTAAATTTATTAATATACTTGACAAAATTTTAAAAGAAATCATTCAATTATATTCATAATTTTACGACATTTTACGAAGAATTTTCACGACAAACTTTCAGTACATTTAAATACATATTTTTATTAAAAGCTTATACATGTATTCAATGTACACCAAATAGCATATAATGAAAAGAACATCGCGAAAGCAATATTTCATGTAAACTCGGATGAATCTCGTTTTATTTTTCGCAGTACTTTCGAAAATCGATTCACTGACGTATACATATATATATATATATCGTTAAAATCCGTTAAAAAAATACCACTTGAAATTCAGTGTAATAGATATGTGGCTACTATTAAATATTACTCCGAATTCAGATTAAAAATCAAGTAATAATCGTAATGTACAGCTGAAACTTCATCTTCAAACTGATACATTAGTGATATGGAATATTTTTTGCGGATTAGTACCGCTTTGTTATACGCCCCGTAATGGCGCCGGGGTGCGCTTTATACTGGCACGACGTATGGTTTGTTAAAATGAATAATATCGTGAAAAGTAACACGGTGCTATTTTAGTAATGTTGCTTTATTATTTGGATTAAGCCGTCGTGATTTTGTCGTAATTGTTCGGGAAACGTATTCACGGGGCACACGCTACGTTCTCGAACTTATTCTCCGATGCCCTATCTCGGCAGCTGGCATGAACGTAAAATATGCAGTATGCACATGAACCAAGGAACTGCATACGACAGCGACTAGTACGAGTGGGATCTTGACCGTCTAACCACGCAGTGCAACTAATATAAAACGATTCTCGACTCACACGTAAAATGTATACCAAAGTTCAGGGAAAAAAAATTTTAATTTAGATTATAATCGTTTTGTAAAGAGCTGACCTTCAAATTGTTTCAGTAATATACGTAGAGAGTAATATTTCAAAAGATCCATGTTTATTTATACCCTCGCATTCTGCACCCGTACGGCAATATTGGTGTAATATTCAAGGTATGCGTTGCAGTAATATTTCAGAAATATTGCTGCGAGAAAGTCCGCAATAATATCGCAACACCATCGCTGCAACGTTACATCAATATTACAGCAATATTCAAGATACGTATTGCAGATGTAATAGAGAAATATTATCGCAATAGAAAAAATCGATGAATAATGAATATTTATGGATTACACGATTCGCAATAATATTGGAGGACTACATTTATTTGCCATTAATATTACGGGATTTAAATTATACACTGCATTTTTCTTTGAGACAACAAGCAGTAGATAAGGGAAGTAAATTGCGGTCGTGCATTGTTTGAATACCCGATGTAAACATTTAAAGACTTTATCTTACGACGTATGTGTATGCAGGTTCTTCGAATTACCTGGTCATGAAATATCTTCATTATAGTAATGTATATAGGTACAATTGGCTTATTTTTTTCATTATAAAATATTCATTTTTATTTCAAACGTATTTGCATGCGTTTGAAATAGCTGGCCCTCTTTTATACTGGTATTTCAACCTAATTTTGAAAATAATAAAAGAATTTGGCGATGGAGTAATCGAAAAGTGAAGAAAAGACGTCGAACAAAATGTACGCGTAACGGACGTACGTTAGTAGTCTCGGAATCGGACTCAACATTTCTGACTAATAATGTGGCAGAACATATTTCTGTATTCATTCCTACAAGCATGCGATATAATTACGTGCTTAGCATTTGGTATTTAATGGCATTACTCGTTTACGTCTGTATTGAAAATCCATATGCATTATTTTAGATACGTGACAGTGGTTTAGAACGTCCATTGTTTATGCAAATGCATAGTCGTTAATCTTATTTTAGATTATGTACATGTAAATTTTGAAATCATTTCGAATCAACTTTAAGTAGTACAAGTTTGTATACTGATGTTTGAAATATTTTCCAGAAGTCGAACATCAGTAATGGGGTATTCTAAAATTATTTCATAATAACAAAAAAAAATGATTCATATTGACGACATCACTCACGAATGCGATTCAATGCCTTAGGTGCCTAAATAGTATATGAAAACTATAGATACGATCTGTAATTGTCCATCACGAATTAAAAACCATGAACTTATAGGTGTTATCATCGATACTTGAGTATTGACGCTCAACTTTGATATGCAACTTTAATGAACATACGAACTCGGCGCTAAATTTCAAAGTTTATGTGTATATAACGTACAGATTATACCGCTGGATGTTTATCTTGCGATCTAATGAAAGTTTTGTCAACCGGGATTAAAAAATTTCTCAATAATACTTAAGAATTCTACTTTTGAAGCTTTGTTCTATACTTTTCTTTAATATACACTTTCAACTAATTCGTTTGTAATCGAATTAACAAATCGTGGTTGTAACTTAATATATAGCTCTCTCATCTACATGAAGGCATATTGTTAACGAGATAAAAGTTATATATACGTAAAGAATTTTATCAGTTTAACTGTGGCTTTAAAATAAACCCAAGGGCCTTGTATTTATTTATATTACTAACCAACCAAATAGGCAGCGATTATTAAATACCGCAGCGTTACAACGCTAAATACGTAAGTATATATTTGTAACTGAATTTAGCCGAATCGTTTTAACCAGCTCATTATTTAAATATGTTGGATTATTAAGTGCCGTTTCAAAATTTCAACAGCCGCATATTGGCATATGGCTATCATAAAATGAAATTAAATTAATAATGAACGAAGTTTCGCTCATAATGGAATGCTCATAATTCGATGCCAGAAACTTTCTATACGATTTAGTAAATTAAGTTTACCTTAAACCTTTGCTATACGTTATGGAATGTTGTGCAATAAATTTGCTACGCTTGCAAATATTATTTCCGTTGGCTAACTTTTTTTCACTGTATAAATTTAATAGGGAGTCTTTACATCGAGTGTAACATCCGCGCCGTGCCGTTACAAAGCTCTCGAGTGTATACCATGGTATATATACGTTTATGTACACGCCATGCATAGTATATGCGTATCTAGACCGCCGCCCCTTCCTTCCGTTAACTTCCCCAACAAGCCTCCTCGTCAGAGATGCGGGAGTTAATCGTCGGCTGCCATAAGTTAATGATCGCAAAATGTTCCTTTCTTTGCGTTTCCTATGATTTTTTTTTTCTTTTTTTTTTTAGCTTTTATTTTTTCGGCACTTAATTTGTGTCCTATTGTATATAAACTTGATTTCTTATTTTATCACGTCTTATATTTTCTTCCAGGCATGCATTAAAAAATTGATTTTTAGTATAAATAGATCCCTTCTGATAAGGGGTAACAGGCTTGTATTAAACTTGTAGGTATAGTGTATATATAATAACTGATTCAGTAATGTTTTAAGTATTATGGAGCCGTTGGCTAATATTTCCGGGGATTTTAAGAATTCACATATTTTAGAAAATTTATATAAACAAAAAGGGTAATATTTATATATTTATATTTTTTAAAATATAAACATTATTTTTTTCATCCTCGAAAAAAGATAATTTTTATACGTTCAAATACGTTTAAATATAACATATAATCTTAGTTCAGTTATGATTACATGAATTACATGTAAATTAAAATATGATGTTTATATATATATATATATATATATACGGTCAGGACAAAGAATTATTGGTCGTGTTTGGTTAGATAGAATCTGCATCTGGTTTGTACAATTGTATCCGTTCCAAAAGAAATTTTTAAGATTTTTTGTATTTTATAATAGAACAGAGCAATTTAAGAATTAGTATATCAATAAAAAAAACATAACCCTAATTTTATCAAAGTGAATTTTTACTTCTTCGCGAATTTCACGATTTCGATTTTCAAATACCACAAATTGAAAAGAATTCAATTCATGAGTTTTATATTTTCTCATCTGTTTTTATTTTGTTGTTTGCCGTGTAAGAATAATCATAATCACACTAATAATTTATTCTTAAATATGTAAATATATATATAACACTTTAAGAT
The DNA here is from genome assembly GCA_030522945.1 of Trichopria nigra. NCBI lineage: Eukaryota > Metazoa > Arthropoda > Insecta > Hymenoptera > Diapriidae > Trichopria > Trichopria nigra. The sequence continues at coordinate 22,838 of JAPYZR010003641.1, forward strand.
TTTTTAAGTATAAAATTTGTTTTCTGAAATTTAAGAAAAGTTTTTCTTTGTTATAATAAAATTTGATATATTGCATTAATATTTTCATATTTTGAAAAACGCAAATTGACATGTATTTAAAACGCCGAAAAAAAAACAGAATAATTCAATTAATTAATATATTGTCTATTTTTAAACGGATTTAATGATATTATTAATTTAGATCATAATTCCTGTATGGCGGTTCCTGTGTGTATGATAGTAAATAAATAATGCGATAAACGTATACTTTGTTTTTTCACGGCAAATAATAATTTAACTGCAGAATTAAATCTATCGATGTTTATACATATGCGTATGGCTTGATTATTAATTATGAATAATGGTATAATTATTTTACGAGTTAAATAATTGAGTCTTCATCTATTTATTTAGATTCTGCTTACATATAGTAATAAATAATTCTGCTACGACGTAATAAATGACTATTCATATGTTGTAAAAACAAACATCACGAAACATTGTATTTCAATCTCGTGTAGATAAAGCGATATGTCCTCTTTAAAGTGTCCATTTTAGTTGCAAAAATGAAGTGGAGCTGTCGGTATTTTTCGGGATACTGCATCCATGTTTAATTACATATTTCTGTCAAATATAAAGGAGGAAACTTTTTTTAATTATCGTGTATAATTTTCGTAAAATATATTATTAACAAATTATTAATTACTAATAACATTCTTTATTTCATTAGTTAATTTGGCGGATATATTAAATTACCGTAATCACATTACGGTTATAAGTCCATCAATTTTCTGTACATTTTAAAAGATGTAATTGTATAATTTGAATATTACGTTATTATTTAAAATTATCAAGAATTATGATGATAAAATAAGTTGATAATTAAAAAATCGCATCAATCTCTTTTTTTTTTTTAAATTCTATTTATGTATATTCCACCGAGTCTGCCTTTCGTCCTTTTATGTTTTATTTTTAGTATCGTTGTCCTTATTTTTTAAATGTTCAATATGATCATAAAATTATGCATCGAATTGAATTGAATTGAATATAGTTAAATATTTGTTAATATCTTGTAGTAGATACATAATTACATAATTTTCAGTAAGAATATATGACTTTATTATTATTAATTATAGTTTTTTAATATAGGTATATATTTTTTTTCAGCAGAGCTTTTCGTTACTCCATCTTTGATTTTAAATTACATAACTTGAAGTCACATCAAGCCCCGCGTTCGACTTCTTTTCGTTTTCTTCATCTACCTTATCAGTTCTCTTGGAATTTATTAGTTTGCCATTACTTCTCACTGTGATATTTAATATTAAAAGCTTATATTCTAATATAAAAAAATCCCCTATTTTATTGCAGAATGTTAATAACACTTATGCATTCTTTATTTATTACAATGTAACACATAAAGGAACATGTTCTTTACCATAAAATTCTTTGCTTTATATAAAAATAACTTTAAATTTGGTCCCATACAGCACCGGGACGTCCCGGGATGTCCTAAGGAGCTCCCGAGAAGCTCCTCGGGACAAAAAACGGACATTTGGACGTCCTCGGGAGCTCCTCAGGGCATCCCGGGACGGATTGTGCTGTAAGGGGTAAAAACAAAAACGATTAATATATATGCTGGCTAATATTATACTTATATATATATATATATAGTATTCGCATATTTTATTGGATAATCACTAGACGAATTTGAAAAGTAATAATTGACGCGTTCGTAACTGAGAATTGTTAAATTAAATAAAGTGTCATTAATAGGGACGAGTCTAAATATTCGATTTCTTACATTTTGAGAATTCATTTTTGACGCATTTAAATTTAACATTTTATTTTTTTAGTTTTATATTTAAAGTTTTGTCTTTTACGTAAATTATTTATTGTCGTTGTTTTTCGTAGGTTTTCGGTCACGTCTGTCGACTGTTTTTTTGCTTCTTTAAATTGTAGTGATGTTTATTATAAAATATAAGTTTTATGCACAGTTATATTTCTATGCCGTTAATTATCATCCGTTCTTTTTACTATATATTATTTTTAACATAGATTACTTTTAACATAGAGGCCAGAAAAAATGGGCTGAAACTTGTGTCATTTTCTACAAGGGAATACATACACAATTATGTTTTGATCGAGAAACATAATTTACATTTTATCTTTTTGAATTATTAGAATAATGGGCTTTAACTTCTGCAATAATTATGATAATTAATATAAATAAATTTTTGTATGATATACATCTATTATAATAAAGTATAATTAATTATGTAAATATATATTATAATAAAGTAATACACGATAGCAATAAATGAATAACTTTTCACAGCAACGTTTGAAAGAATCGTATCATCGAGGTTTTGATATAAATCTCCGTGATTGCACTAATAATTTCTAGATAATTAAGTATTGCGTGTCTTGTTTCGTAGTGATTAAAATGAATGCAAGTAGAACTTTGTCGAGTCATGGTACACCGCGTTCAATACTCTAAGTAATCGCTGTCTGTTATTAGCGCTATTACGAATTATTCTTCTAAGAAAAAGTCATAATTCTCCAAACTTTTTGTGATTTGGTATATGACGTATAGTTTTCGCGTGCATGATATTTATAGTAGAATTACATATAATTATTCCTTTTATTATTCATAAGAACATAACGTTACAACAAATTCACTTTATATCGTCATGACTTTTTTGTCATGAAATTATTTTGTATTCGTTTCTTGAAATTTTCGAATATCAATATTGTAAAATATGGTATAAAAACTATTCATTTCATGTTCTATCTCTATCAACAAGTTAAGGAAATGAACGAATCATGCGCTTAAAAAGTCGCACAATTTAGTTTCATCTTCAGCAAAATTCTGGACACTTTTCTCGATAACTTGAAAATTTTCATTGTTCTTTTATTATATAATTCATTAAACAACAACCCCATGAAGAAAAAAGTCAAACAATTAAGTATGCCATAGACCAGCAGGGAGAACCAGAAATGTTCAACATACCCACCATTATCAATTCATTCCCGAGTGTTTAGGAACGCAAAGGACAATAGTACCTAAAAGTAACTCAGACCCTTACGTTCCCTGAATTCTTGAGGATGAATTATGACGCTGGGTATTATGTATACATTACTCCATCTTCACGGTGCGTAGGACATTTTATACAACATAATGAAACTTAAACGTTGAATGTCTACATTCATAGAGAGTTGAAAAACGATTAAAATTAAACGTATGTTTTGTAGGAAGTAGAAATGAGGTTTTTTTCAAGGGTGATGTTTAGATAGAGAATGTGACATCATTCCCGCTAAACGATTCGTCACAGTGAAGTTGCAGTAACGTTTCGGAAACCGTAAATGTCCTACCTCAGTAACGTTTCAAATGTAACTTTTAAACCTAGTAACTTTTAAACCTAAAATTCCCTTTTTGATCATACAAATAAGAAAGAAAGAATAAAACATTATATATTATAGCTTACAATATTTATTTACATTATTGTAAAACTGAAAACAAAATTTTTTCTCTTATTCGAAATAATAAAAAGGGGGATTTTAAAATTAAATGGTATATTTGAAACGTTTCTGAGGTAGGACATTTACGGTTTCCGAAACCTTACTGAAACTTCATTGTGACGAATTGTTTACTGGGTTGTTCGTTTAAAATTAGCAAAATTACAAGTACAGTGCTTAAGATGACCATAATTATTCTCCTGTATTAGTCACATCTTTTATACATCACGCGAATTAGTCATGTTGAACTCGAATTTTAGACCTAAGTCAGGAATTTTTCAATAATAATAATAATTTAGCATTTTTACTGAATGTTATTATTATGGAATAATATTAACAATTCCAAAAACCGATATATAACCGTTGCTTTAAAAGTTATGATACCATTCACCACTAGATGCTTATTTGGTCGTACATGGTACATATTGCAACTCTGCTTTCAAAGATGAAAGTTTTAATTGCATGTAAATGATGCTTCAAAATTAAATATGTCATAAACGTTATATTTCGTAAAAACTGAAAATGGCGTAGACGCTGAAACGAAATTGTAATTTTTATGTTACAGCTGGTTCTCAAACATTATATAGACCTGTTTATGAATAATAATGTCTTTCTCTGTGATGCTGTATTTGTTATTCTCAAAGTTACTTCACTATTATAATGCCGATTGCTTTCTTACTTTCTCTTACAGCACATTCACATAATTTAAATAATTAAATAAATCAAATTTTAAATACATAATTTACATAATTTACATAATTTAAACATTTATACGTTTCTCATCGATCACTTTTACACTAACATTTTTTCCAGAATGAGATTACACACTGGAATGTAATCTGAGAACGGAACACGGGACACTCCTTGCTGAAGAAGTTGATAGTATAAAATCTTATTAATGGTATTGATTAAGAGAATTAGAAAGAGCTTTATAATTCTCTTTCTTGATACATCTAGGAAATCTTTCCAAAATCACGGATTTTCTACTCCAGATAGCAAATAATCTTCGTGCAGGTTTCTTGTGACTGATTATCATATTCACGGATGATTAAGTTCTCGCAGTCGCACTGATTCTATTAAAGCATGCAGTTAGAATTAGGTCCGTTTAGAGATCGACTACCTATTATGTGTATTAACGAATTGTACAGTAGTTTTGATACGCTTTGGAAACAATGCCTATCAAACGTATTTAAGTGAGATATATTAAGTCTGTCATTTTGTACTATTAACATTCGAGAAACGTGTTACGTGAAACATTTCATAAAGTAACAAAATAACCTCTCAGGTATGTCTTTTTTTAATGAATTATAGTAATTTTTAAATTTGCAGGAACATGGAGTACGAGACATTTCCAGGTAGATCACATATAGTAATCGTTCTTGATGTGAATTTATAATATATATTTTAAACCACTTGATAAAGTATCAAAATTACATTATAGGTATGTTTTCTTTGCGTCGTAGTAATTCTGAAATGTTGCAGGAACATAGAGAATTTCCAAGAAGTTTGGGAGCGCTCCCCGGCCTGGTCCCGGCCAGAATCGGCGTTTCATGCCAGGTCTTAGCCCGGGCAATTTCCACATGGGTGATTGAATAAGCTTCCAAGATGTTTTATTTATTCCATTCAACAACGCGGAATGTTTCAGAAATAGTAACGCATAAATTTTATTAACCAATGGACATAATGTAACGTTTCAGGAATATTACGTATTTAGCGAGTGAATACAATGTACCAAGCAATGCCTTACAATTTATACCTTGATTGCGTTTTTACTCAACTATAACTAAAAGTTTTAAAATATGTTAGAACTGACGTTCAACGACGACTTTTTAGTGGGTTATTTGTGCAGCACGGCACAGTTAGCATATATAGAATCCGTATACCACTTTACAAAGTTTCAAATTATCTTTACAGATACTTTTCGTTGTCTCGTACTCGCCCACGTATAACCCTAAAGCCGCGACTACTCAAGTTTACGGCTTCGAAGCAGCCTATGATCGAAATCACTTTCGGCGTCTGTCCTCGTTCCTTATACCGTCACGGAAGTCGTTATGTCGTCTGTTTTCCGTTGTTTGTTTGTCACGGAATCGGCGCGTAGGTAGGCGGAGATCGGCAGGTCATAAATCCACCGGAGCGTGCGGTTGTGCGCGGCATCCCTTTAGTTTGGCGCGCCGGACAGTGTAGCCGTTCTATAGATAATTCCCAAACGAAGGGCCGAGATAACGCTTATCCGTTTCCCCAATTTATTGCCGCTGCAATGAAAACGCACCCGCGCGCCGTTCTTCCCAGTCCATTCCGATGTTAATTAGGGGCGCAGTCCGTCCGTTCTTCCGATCGCGCCGCGAGAATCATTCTGCCTGCTGCGCTGCATTGTACTTACGACGACCGTCCACCCTCGCTGAACAATGCAGAACGAAGTGACACCGCTGACATACTTTATACGTTCGGGTCCGGTCACGCGATCGCGGCCCGAGCTATACGGCTATAAGGGTACGGCACCATCATAAAATAAAACTCTGATTTTCGTATGCGACGTTTGTTTACACCGAAGATAATGGAACGCGCGAGTCGATAAAACGGCGGAAGGAATTTTTTTTCGCTTCGCTCGAATCGTCCTTTCGACTGAATTAAAGCTCGAGGTTGCTATATATACCGTTCGCGATCCCAACGAAACAACTCGCATAAAAAAGGAACTAATCCAAAAACCCTAGCTGGCATGTTACACTGGATTTCTGTGACAGGAGGAGTGTACGGAATAAAATTGTCGTTTTATTTGTCACTGTGTCTCAGATTACGACTGGAGCAACGACAGGTTTATCGCTAATATCGCGGCAAACGTAGTATCCGTAAATTCCCACCTAGTGTCGACCAGTCAGGATATCACCAATTGCTATGGTGATAGTCCAGTGATAAACGTTGCTATATTCGATGACTCTGAACCAATTGGTCCAGTTCCACGTGCAAGTACCGGTTTTAAACGGGTAGGTGACAATTATATTGGTTTCAATTGTTTGGATATGGTGACTTTATAAAATAGTGATATAACATTAACATAGACAAATATGACAATATATTTTCTTATGCTTTAGATGCACGTTTTTCACAGTGTTTTCTAAGAGATCATTCGAAATATGAATAAAAAAGATATGATTACTGAAATGAAATAAACAGCGTTAAGTGTAGATGCGCCATTTACCTATATTTAAGTGTAATTACTTCTGTGCAAAAATGATACATGAATATCTTCTTTGAGCTGGTACTAATACTGACAGGCATATTTTAAAACGTTTTGTTTTGTAGTTTCATGTATTGTTTGTCTGATATCAACGATGGTCTAATTTTGTATCCCTTTACGGTGTACATAAAAAGACTATCCTAACTTTCTGCTGGAATATTGCTTGAGTAACGCAACAAGTACGTTTTAAAATGAGCATTTATCGTACCAGTCACACATTGACGTCTGAGATTTGGTTTTCTGAATAAGACGACGAACTTAAACGTTAATATTGTCTAAGAAAAACATGCACTAAACATGTTCATTCATGTCAGCCTGCATTATTCGAACCTTCTCCTTTAGAAGAGTGATGAACCGGTACATATTTACTATACTTTGTGTGAGTACATTTTAAGGTACAGTATGTATCACCTAACATAAATATTCAGAACGACAGAAAATCAAGAGTCATTTTCATTTCTACAACTGCAATCAGTTTTACAACGTTCTGGGAATATGATAATGTATTGGAGCTTCCACTGCTTCTTCCACGTAGCGCTTGGAAGGCGTTAAAAATCATAACATTTTAGCTCTGAAAATAGCTCAACTGTTGCAGTCAAGTTTCTATTTCTGGTGGAAACAGAGCTTTATAGATATTTTTGTTTTCAAAATATTATGTATTGTGCTTCCAATTAACGTAAAGTAAATATCCCAGTATTTGGACAAAAGTGGTTTCTTAACTATTGATGTAAGCAATTTAAATTGCGGAATAACTCTAATCCCATGATTTTTAATGCCTTACTCAGCCAGTTGGAATACTGAGACAATCCATTTCTTAAGCGTTCGGCTACTGGGACATTATTATATATATTGTCATTAATTGTGAACCGATTGACATATTTGTTTATAATATCGAATGTATGTATATATGGTATATTGTAGGAGAGAGGGAGAGGGCAAGAGAGAGAGAGAGAGACAGAGAGCATAGAATAGATAGGGAATAATTCTACGTGCATGAAGAAGAGGGTATACGACCCAAACATGCTCCAATTTTCGGGTTTTCAAAGAGTCAATTCGACGACGTCAAAGAGAAAGGACACTTTCCAAAGGCGCTCTCAAGACGACCTTTATATTAGATGCCAGGAAAAGTGAGGCACTGGGCATTTTTCAAGTTCCCGATATCAAATCAAGGGATCCAGTTACAGAAGAGCTAGTTGCTAGCAAATTCAGAATTCTGCATTTCCGAGGCTAGGGGTAAGTAAGATTTGCAAAACGCATTCTCTTCGCATAGCCGATTTAGTTCAGTCCAATCACTAACACTTGAATGCAATTACGTGGAACGAGTTATCATAGTCGTATAGACGGTGTCAGGTGTCGTTTAGAGTTCATAATCCGGAGAGCTGGTGATAAATAATGTCCTCTTTGATCAAAACGCAACGGGAAGCATTAGAATTCTAATACGAAAACTACTGGTCGGCGATAATGGAGAAAATCAGTTATCGGAAAGACATTTTATAAAGTATATAAACTGCACAAATTGTTTAATTGAACATTTAGATATATCTATATATGTATATAATTGATTGTAATTATTAACACGTAACTTTAAACTAAAAATATAATAGAAAAGTTACACATTTTAACTTCAATATCTGTTGCTGCAGGCATTTTGCAACAACTTAAAATGTACATTCTGCGTCGAAACGAGATTCCGAAGGCTATATGTACAGCGCATATGGAAAGCATGTTTTATACTCCATCTGCCAACTTCGTTGTTGCAGCAATTTCGGAAAATTTTGCAGAACTTTGAATTTTATTTTATTTTTGATTAGCTATATGGGGCAAAATTTCTCAAGTGTACCCGCGTAAAATTGCGATGTCATCGATCTTTTTGTAACTTTGCTAAATTGTAGTACTAGTCGACCTCTTTCA
>JAPYZR010003642.1:0-13781 GCA_030522945.1 Trichopria nigra
GATCCAGATATAATCATATATGATCCATATATAATCATACATGATTCAGATATAATTATATCTGATCCAGATATAATTATATCTAATCCATTTTTTCCCTGGATAGAAAACGTAGAAATTTGACAGTGAAAATTACTATAAATTCTGGACAGATAAAATATAAATTCTACCTGGTTTCTACATTGGTTTTGTCTAGAAGATATTAGATATGATTATTTTTATATCAAATTATTTTTTAGGTTAAAATAAAGCAGCTTATTCAGTTAATGAAGTTAATATATGGCTATAGTAGGTATTATAAAATTCGTCGAAAGAAAGAAAGAATGTGAACAATTTCGTAAATGAAAGTATAAAGCCAAATTGAAAATTAAAAATAATTTAATATTTAATGAAATTTACTTTCATCATGATACATATGAACCTTTTGCTAAATTGCGAATATTAGAAAAAGAAATGGAAAATGATAATATTCATCGTATTGGCAAAGAAGGATGCCAGGATAAAAAAAGAGTAGAGGAATTATGCTTAGAAGTAGAAGAGGGTCGTGAAGAAAGGGAAAAAGAATGTGAAGAAAGAGAAAAGAATAATGAAGAAAGAGACGAATAATGACAGGTTCATGACAGATTTTACGGTTTTAAAGCTGTGCAGTTTTTCCTATAGATAAAAACTAGACAGATTCTGTTTATATCCTGAACATAGATTGTTATCTTGCCCCTATATACATTAGGCATTTACCTGCGCATATTGGGACTACATAGTTTTCCAGCCTACAAGCAGTAATTATTCTTGGAAATCTGGACAGAAACGATACAGCGCCACGATTAATTTCTACCAGGGAATTGTTTCCGCTTTAAAACTATATCCCTCGCATTCTTGACACGTTAAAGGGTCATTAAGCCAATAAAAAAAAACTCTATAATCGATTGATTATAATTGTAAATTTTCATAAATTTATATAATTTTTATAGCATAAGTGAATAATAAATAATTTACTCAATGAAGTTAAATACATTATTTATCTGAAATAATCGATTGAAAAAGTAATTGTTGATTAATTTTATTTTTGTGTGTTCTTATATTGTTTGTAGTAATGAAGATGTCAGCGAATGATTGTAGATTTGTCAAAAGCAATACAGTACGCGTGCGCATGCGCGTTAATATGTCAGAAGGCTTCAATGACATGGCTTTCCAATTAAATACAAGCAAGCCTCGAGCTAATCAATGGGTACTTTGTGGCCAATGGTCAGCTCACGTCAATAATTACTGTCCGCGTAGGTGTATTGCGGGCTTTGATGCGCTAATTTACGCCTCTTGCATGCTACGAGTCAACCGGGCACTGCGCTACCAGTGCGGCGATTTGAAAACTATGATCGATAGGATCATTTTCACTCAAGATTCATGCGAATCATCCACCTAAATTGCATAAGTGCAGTTTTGAGTCATGATAAATTTATTGTGCGAGGTTAATGAATGTTATAACGTTTTATGGATAAAATTCAATATTTTCCTTGCAGCGCTGATAAGTTCAATAAATACGAATTAATAAAAACAATACTTAATTATAATGTCAAACTAAATAATCAAATATATATACTACTTTTGCTATAGAATATTATTTGATAAATTTGCATGGAGTTTTCAATAAAATGATAAACAATGCATTATATTTTGTTCTCTTCAAACAGTTCATTTTCTATCTGATACGATTCTCAAAAAAGTAAAAAATAAAACAAAAAAATAAATAAATAAAAATAAAAATTTCTCCACAACTGATCGGCACAAAAAGGTAATTTAGCGACATTCGATTCTCAGCCATATCGGATATACTCTCTTTCCGTGTTGAGCACCTGGGCACTCATGTCGAGTCAAAAAAAGCAACAACAAAACATTCACGTGTAACAAAAACCTCCGGCATTTCTTTGAAAATGGAAAAGGCCATTGTAAAAAAATCGTTTGTCAGGCATCATTGGGGCCATCCGCGGCTGCTCTTTTCCTATTCGCTGAAATTGACTGACTGGAAACGATAAGCTATCTCTCCAACGCGACACCGACATAAATTGTAAATTGAAGCTACGCCGAAATGAACGATGAAACAGTGTCGTTCGCTGTGAAAGGTAGATACAGTCTACTTTTGCACGTGCTAAACCGTGTCTCTTGAATTTTCGGAATTTGCAACTGCACAGGCAACCAAGCGAAATTTATACGTTCATGTAGTCCTGTTACGCCCGCCCGAGCATCATAATGTCCGGAGCCAGCGTATACGTAGTGCATTTGTATTTGCCGGAGTCTCATTCGCCCTTAAACAGTTTTATTCTGTTTTATGCTTTATATTTTGTTATCCTTGGAACGCCGGCCTGACGTGAATCATTTACATGCATAAGGATGGTTCGTGTTCTGATGGGCATTGCATTCGACATGGGATAAATAAAAATAAAAGAAGAAAATGATAGAACGACACCTTAAACAAATTAAGCTATTCACATAAGAAAAATATATTTTTATGATTAAATATATTAATAAAATAATTTACAATATTTTAATCACTAATAAAACGGCCCTGTTGACATATGTTGTTAAATCGAGAATTTGCCTCAATTCATACATATATTAATTCGCTGAATCCGAATCCAATCGCTGGATTACGATTCAGATACTCAGAAATCTGATATTGGATTCATATTCAGCGTCTCCGTAAACTCCGATTTGACAAGTTTCAAGCGAACATGAGGAATTTTTATGAACATCCGCCATAATCGTTCCACCATTTTGAATTTTGAAAATCTAGTCGGTTGCGTTGTAATTTAAGTTTCTGAATCGGAATCTTCGGTTAGAATTTCAAAGCTATTTCGCGTTATTAATTTTATAGCAAAAAAAAAGTTTCCAAAAATGAAGTTTTTTAATGTTAAAAAAAAACGTGAGTTAATACTTCAATCCTGATCTTGAATTAATAAATTGACAAATCTAGTCCGTGGGACAACAAGTTTTTTTATTATTGGGCTGTATTGTTAACCAGCACCCTTATTACTATGGTCTGCACCACAATTAAAATAAACTTCATTTATACGCAGTTATAATTATTTGATTCATTCGTCGTCACGTCATGAGAAGTAAAGAATTTTAATTTATTCGGAATCCAAGAGATCGGATGCCTGTTTGAAGAATGTTTCACTCTTCAAAGAGGAATAATCCAAGTCATGACCAAGAAGATGAATTAGATTTGGTGATCCGGAAGGTCTGGTTTCCCCCTGTCAATCTAGTCCATTTGCATAGATTCAAATCATACTCCGGATATTGAATAGGGGGTGCATCGCATGCATTGTACCATCCGAATCTGTCTACCCCTTTTTAATAAAGGCCAAGAAGAATCAGGCATGTGAGGATGAAGGCATTGGAATCGACAAGTCTGGAGACCCTTTGCGTTTGTTTACAAACGCAACGGGTCGTGCGAATAGGGAGAAATCCGATATTCGCCAGACAATGAAATTCCCTCAGTTTACATCAGACAACAACACGATTCCTTGCTAATATTCCGATCCTATTACTACACCATTGACGTTGTATTCGGTCGATGCGGGCAGATCTTGGATGCTAGTCCCCGCGTATTTTCAATCCCTGTCGAAAGGTTTTCTTATTTTCTATATATATATACGACCATGAATGAGGAGATGCGTCCCATCCGTCTTTCATGTGGACGAACTGTAAATCGAATTCCTGGACGTATGTAACCCTACAAGAGCAGTTTTGCGAAGAAATTAGACAGGAATTTAATAGGTTAGCTCACGAGCACAGGGCTTATCTAGTTACAGCTTAACCCGGGGATTCCGACGGTTACCCTCGTGTATAACGAGTAAAGCTTTCGGCATCCAACGCGTTCAAAAGATAATACGTAGCAGTTTGAAGGGTACTTCACATTTCTTGCCGACGATAGTTCGAATGTGGTGAAATAATTGTTGTTAAACGTTAAATGTAAGCTGCAATGTAAATAAACGAAACTAAATAAAAATGTTACTAGAAGATTCGCGGATAAAATTTAAAGACATGTTTCGTTCAAAGAAAAGCAGAAAAATTAAAGTTATGCCTGAAAATTTTCGAGTGTTTTCATTTAATATTTGTAATACATTTATTTAACATAATATAGCTCTTATAAATGATATTCACAATCTTTCTTATTCAGAGTACATTCATTTTTTCAAATTTTGGACTTTGCACGCTTTGATTGCATCCATGTACCGAAAGGTTTGTCAGTATTCCGTAATTATTGAGTATTTAATTTTATTTTTATTTATTTGAAGTAAATTTAAATAGTAAATAAAATTAAAAAAGTAAAGAAAAAAAGCTCTACTGGCTTTAAATTGAAAGTGCTTGAGTTTAATTACAACGTGAGCTCTTTTTTGTGCAATGTGATTTATAATATATACTTTTTAATATACACGTAGTAAAATTATATCGACCGCACCTCAATACTACTTTACAATATTTTTTATAAAATCTTGTAATTCTTTACATTTCTCGGTTAACTTAACTCGTTGAATTTAACTAACTAATTTAATAATATCACGTGATATAAACCAAATTATTATTTTATAGGGAGATTTTAAAAATCCGACAAAATAAGGTACTTTTGCCTCTGGTTTATTGATAATAAATCCCGTATTCGAAAAAGAAAAACATTGTGCATTTAAATTTCTGCACATCGGATTTTGTTGCATTTACGAAAACGCCAGACAATCATTTTTTAATCGATCATCTGGCGCAAGCGTTGTCTACGGGCTTTCGATGTTACATGAATAAAACAACGTTTTATGCAAAAATATCAACGCAATTTGCTACATAAACCACTAGAATTGTAATAATATTGTTTTGCCGCAAACGGTTTTCAGTCAATTTTTTTCCGAGTAAATCGAAAATTGACTATACTTTTTAGAAAAATTCCGCAGCTGTCGCACCGGCGAATCGTCATTGTTAGTTAAACTTTTTATTGGGTTGATTGACTTAAATATTGATTACACTACTATATGTTACATCAACGTTTAGTCATTCGATTGTTCGGCATTTTACAATGTGAAATTCACAAATATACTTTCAACGCATCAATAAAAAAGTCTAAAGTCTGCGCATTTAACTGTATTCGTCAAATATATGTAAATCAACGTTTAGTCGCATTTACGTAGAAACGCGATGTTACAAATGTTTCTCATATATTTTATGCGAAAAAGACTGGTAACAGCTTTTTAATTACAAAAAGTACTTTTCTGGACATGTCATCCGCTACGTCCGTTGCTTCACGTGAAAATAAATTCGAATGCAATTCTAGAGGATTTATTAACAAATTTCGTTGATTTCATTGCACAAAACACTGGCTTTATTCGCTTAGCAACGAATGCCCGTAAAGAGCCACCCGTGGTAGTCGATTAAAAAAATGTTTACGCTATACATATATTCATGCATCTTATCGTGATACCCGAGTCTTTTGAATTAATATGCATAAGATCGTATTACTGCAGAATTCAGCGCTGAGCTGAATCTGGGATTGGAAATCCTGACTATCACGATCCGAGGAAGCCTGGGAGATGCCAAAGAAGCAGCCGAAGGGAATATTTAATGAAAATTTCATTCTTGAGTCTTTGGACGTTAGCTGTTACAGATTTATTAATCATTCGTAACTGATTCTTTGAGTGGCACTCCTGGATGATAATCTCTTTGAAATATTATTGATTTGAATTAGTTTAGATTACGTAATCAATAATTACATTTTTTTAATTATTATTCTACTAATTTTTTAAAGAAAAAGTCAATATCAAAACAACGAAATATTCAAATAGATTTTCCTTGGATGATAATGAAGAATAAAATACAAGTATGCTGAATTCATGACAATTTTTGTTAGTGAACTATTTCTTATACTTTCTTTCATATTTCTATATAGTTACTTGATTTTCAAAACCAACTTTTTTTACATGAATAAACTCTTCTTGGAGCACGCATTGTATAGTTGGGAAACCTAGCGAACTTCACAGCCTCCGCCCCCGTCTGTAACTTTTGACAGATCGAAACGACCAACTCCTAGTTCCTCTAAAAACCCGAGGGAGTCATTTAGTTTCAAAATTTCAACTTTAGAAAATGCTAGAGATAATTTTCTATTTTGTATTGTGATGGAAACATAATAAAAATGTCACCGCTTCAGATTAAGAAACTTTGATGATAAATTTTAACTTTTCAAACAAACAAAAATTAAGTTTTCCGCTTACGATTTTATTACTTCTATATTTCAAGAGTGCTTGTATTTGTCATCTTCGTTTTCCTTTATCTTTCTTACTTAATTCTTTAATATCTTCTAGGTGCCTTTCAGTTAGCGGATAACTTTGCATTACATCTTATCTTATCGGGCAAAGTCTCATAACTTTTTTTTATGTTTAACGTTCTTACGATGTGACGTCCGTTTCAAGAGAAAACAATGCAAATTAAAAAAGATTTATAGCTGAAATGTTACTAGATAAACAATTTTAAAAAAATCTTGCCTCTTACGTAACATTAAAAACATTGTCCATACTCTTAACCTTTAAAGGACGGCAAAACTGGCATACGGGATCGACGCATGTCGACACATTCCCTATATGATAGTTTTAACATGTAACATAACTTTTTATGCATTTTCCGAAGAAGAACAAGAATTCCAAATTCCTGTCCTTTAATGGTTAACGGGGATATCACGGGATATAGTTATTTCAATATTGTTTGATATTAGTATAATATAACATGTCGTTATAGTAATGCTTTAAAAGTATTACAAATTAAGATTATGGTGAAATAATATTATTAAAACATGAAAGTTTCATAAAGGTTAAGATAACTTGAAACTGTTCGGGTGTAAATTTTGACCTGGCGCTAATTGGAGGTCTTATGATAAACTCCAGTTCAGATCATTAACCTTCCTCGTAAGATTATTAGGATATGCAATTACGTATCACGTATTATACGTTCAAAGGTTCATTGCTTATCGTTAATATTAATGCATTGTTTAACGAAAAGTTAAACATTTATAAACTTTCATCAATGATTTTATAATATTCAATGTTAATGTTGTAAAGTTGTAATCATCATGGAGCTTTAATACGTGATCCTTTTTTAAATTCTCTAATCTAAAGGTATATGTGATTTAGAAAAAAAAAATCATATGATTAATTTTTGTTAGTTTTAATTTATCAAATTTTATTATGGGTATTGGAATTATAATACATCTAAAACCCGTAAATATTGTGTAAATAATGAATGTGCTATGAGATATAGGGGTATCCCGCAAAAAAATGTCCAAAATGGCAAACAGAAATGTCGAGAATAGAGAATTTTATTTGTATTCGCAATATCACAGTAGTACGTACAAAACCACAAAACGTAATGAACTTTTATAAAACTCAACATCCAAGAGTTTTTAAGATCGCTGATCATGAATCTGATGTTAGTTTTTAAAAATTCGAAATGGTGGATCCAATATGCTGGACTAAATTGTTGAAAATTAATCGGATTCACTTGAAACATGTCACTTAAAGGTTCCAGGGTCATATTAGATCCGCCATTTTTAATTTTTTTTATATTTTGTATATTGATAATAGTAATAGTAATCAAAATTTAATAAATATAAAACAAAAGAGAAATCCCGTTTTTTTTTAAATTACTTTCAATGTAGTTTAAATGCTAAAAGATAGTGAACTTTATGAAGAAAATATGTACGTTTGGTCTTTAAAGAGTTACCACTATGATTAGTTGATACAAATAACTATTAGAACAAACTTGTAATCGTTTCTCCAGGAAGTCCGTTCGCATTGAAATTAAAATTTCAGCCCTTTTGTTTTTATTCGATGAAATATTAAGTACTGATTTTATAATCGAGACATTGTAATTGACGGTTAAAGTGCTAAAATTCAATGGCTACAAAGTAACAAGCCGACTATCTTTGAGAGCATTTGCTCTATAAAAGTAACAGAATAGCCAGGAATATGAGAGGTCGAGTTTTACTTTCGCGGGTTATTCATTAATCGTAGGCGTCGTTTTTCCGTGAAGCCCGACGGAAACTACGGAGTTGCTTGCTGCGAGTAACGAATAGTGACACTAAAATGCGCCAGTAACTTTCAGGAATAAAACCAGCAATTCACACATACAGGCATAGCGTTTTGCGCACGTTAGAGGGTCGTTTCTCCATAATTTTCACCGCAATAAGTCCTCGTCCCTCGAGTACTCTCTTCATTTCTCACTCGCTTAGCCCCGTTAGAGCGCGAAGATTAGCGATTTAATTTTATGTTCGTTACCTTCCACATCTTGTGTTTTAAGCCATAATGTGAAATTGAAAACGATATTAATACAGGGAAGTAGAATTTTCTGGACCTCGAAGGCTTTTTTATCTCCGGTTGAGGACGGCGAGATTTAATCTCCGTTAAGGGCGCTTGAGATATTTTAATCGATTTTTTTTTCATCCGATATGGTGAAATTGTAATTGCGTTAATATACTTTAATAACATGGCTTAAACTTTTAAATAATCTGCATGAAAAAAAGAGTATACTTATTATACTTGAACATCGTTCTTATTCACATGGATCTATTATTTTTTGAGTTTGTTCTTTCTACCCTGTAATAGTCCATCTGATAAATGTATTATACGCGATTGACATTATTTATAAAGAGAGAGAGAGAGAGAGAGAGGGTACCATTAAATTGATATTTTGTATCTATTTTTTATATAAGTGTGTCTTACCTATCACGTAACTATGAACGTAACTACTTAAAAGTAGGCAAACCTGTTTATCGTCAGACATCCATAGCTCAACTGCTGCTGAAACTATGTTTTCTTTGTTTATACGTTAATAAGTCTCCTTCATTAATTTCAGAAATATTGTATTCATTATTATGAAAAACAGTAAAATTTAAGAGTTGCTGATCTACATTATATAACTTTTGACTAATTGTGGATTAATCCAGAAATTTACGAAATTGGTTACACTGGAATTAAATGTTAACTGGATCAACGTGCTTACAGACTGAATAACAACACGAACAAGAATTCACAAAATCACACGACATATATAGTAAATTATGGAAATGCAGTACTGAAAGAGCATATTTTATAACATGAGTACTTTATTTTCATAGTTCTCTAAAATTCTAACTTTGAATATAGTCAAAATCTCGAAAAGAAGATTTCTGGTTGGTTGTTTTATTATAATTTTTAAAATCATGAAGGGAGTGGGAGAGGAACTCGTATATATATGCCTATTTAGTTAAGATAACTTCTACATGATCATGTTTATTCGGTGCTTATATATGTATGAGCTGTTAATTTTTTATTCAAAAAACATTTTTATTCTGACTATTTATCATTTTTAGAATAAAACCTTTTAAATTCACGTGCGATCAATGATAATGCAGGACACCTTCTCCTATAAAGTTACGGGGCATTTTGCCTGATTTCGATTTATAAAGCCACCAGTCAATTTTGAAAGCATTTCCGTATATTCAACGCGTCAGCCGCTTTTACTTCGCGTATCGCTGAATAAGTCATTCGGCACAGATATAACCCCATAAAATCTTGTGATATATCCTTTATATGTGCAGCAGATCCGGTACCAGCTTTGTCGTTATTTTTATCAGGCATCGTATATTTTATAAACGAACTAGCCAAGATTTTTTTCCTGCGAATTGAGATGCAATTACCCTGTTAAGTTCGCAGGTGCGCGCTTCGAGCGATGCTTGACTGTTCCGTCGGCTAAACTCGTTTTGTACCGACTTCCCTTCAGCCCTCTCGTCGTCTATATTCCTTCACGCTTCAGTCACTCGTCACTTCACCTCCACCACCATCGCTTGTTTGATATTAAATTATATGCTCAGTTGCAGAGCTTGGGTTAGGTTAGCCAGTAATTCGTATTAAACAATTTCTGAATTTATGACCTTAGATTCCTCCTTATTAATGGGGTTACCTTTCATTTTAGAAAATAAATAAAGGGTTTTATCAGAATTTTAACGAAATATTTGTTAGACATGAACACTAATACTACGTGGACAGAATGGACAATTTTAGAATAAATATATCAAAATTTTAATTAACACTTTTATAATCAATAATTGCAAATGCAACATATGTCCCTCAAATAGCGTGAGTA
This sequence comes from Trichopria nigra, assembly GCA_030522945.1. Lineage (NCBI taxonomy): Eukaryota > Metazoa > Arthropoda > Insecta > Hymenoptera > Diapriidae > Trichopria > Trichopria nigra. The sequence continues at coordinate 10,150 of JAPYZR010003642.1, forward strand.
CGCCCATTGTGTATGTGCAATGGACTTACAATGGACGTACAATGGACGTGTAGTGGATGTAAAATGGACGTAAACATAACTAGGTCTTTGTAATGGACAAAAACTGAACGTTCATTGGTCGTTCAATGTCAATCGGACGTCCAGTGCTAATTGGGCAAGTGATCGAGTTCCGTTACGTACAGGCCAGTTTTTCCCACCAAAAACCAGATATATACTAGTCATTCTCGTCATAGATCATTTTGTAAAATCATACGAATCCAAAAATCAAACCTCTCGATCCTCCTCTTCGATACAAGGTTTTGGTATGTGAATAATGATGATGATAGCTAATACAAAAAGTTGCCACGTGCAATTATGGTTATTCTGACATTTCGGAAGTCAATTTGAAATTATTACCATAAAACACAATGACTACAAGATTGTTTTTCTTGGCACGCGATCCCTTTTAGGAATTAGTATCCACCGATTTGTTGGTATTGTACTTTAGCACGGAAAATCTTGTCAAATTGTTGACACGACATTCCTTTCCTAATCTCCCTTCATACACTTCACAATAAAATTGATCTAAAGGATATACACGTTGGGGGGAGCGAGTCACGTGATTAGAGAAAAATTCAATTTCCCGCGAGGCTGAATTGCGGGCTAAAAGGAGTTGGGTTGGTGTAAAGTCAAAGCTAGCTCCCCAGACCCAGCGATCCCTAATCCTCACGATTTAGTTGACTCTATATCACACAGTTCGTGCCTGCGGACGCCATGTGGAGCTCTACCGGGTTCGAGCGTTTTAATGTCGAAGGAAAACCATTTCACGCCCGAACTGGTAAGACCTGTCGATGCAACAGTCTCCTCTCTCGCGTCTCGTTAGCATCTCATCCATCGTCATCCGTGTCTATCCGCGCACCGGGGACGCAATTTCGCGCACACAGGCCCCGACCCTTCTCGACCCACCGCCCAGCAATCGAGATTTCAGATAATCGTTTGAGAAAAACAAGTTTAAAGGAAGAAATAGCGTGAAGGGTGATTTAAATTTAAAACTCGAACGACATTCTAGATAATATTACGTGACGTGTAATCAGGAATGCTCGAGGGAGCAAAGTGGGAGATCACGACGACCAACGTAGGATTACGCAAAAGTGTTGCAGCTGATATAATTACAAAATTACGAGTTTAGTAATGATAATGTATGACTTTACTGGACAAACGTACATGTGTATGCTTGCTGGACATAGCTCGAGCTGTTTATTGTAGACTGGTCCTTTATGCCGAAAATACGCAATCATCAGTTTTGTTTCGCGAGCCGTTTCTGTTGAACGTATGAACTCGCAATGTTATCACATTCACGTCCGTATATGCTTAATGTTCGCGGAAATTAAGGTGAATGGTAATTAAAAAAAAATGATAAAACGATAAATGATAAATTGTTTCTCGTACACACTCGTGATTTTATCGCCTCGCTTTGAGATTATAGTCGAACTGTGTCTCGCTCGGGCGTGTATACAAGACTCCACTGCTCGCAAGCTTTTCGACGCTCTCACGAAGGCAAGCCTCAATGAGAGTTATACATTAGTATATAATTATATAAACACAAACTATATAATTATATTTCGTTTGACCGAACATCAATACATATTATGCCCGTTTATGCTTAAAATTCAAATAGAAAACGTTTCCAATTACACGCACTACACCATAAAATTTAATTTTTTTTTTTAGTGAGGAAGTCGGAAGAAAAATTTAACGCGACATCAGCGCCACTGGTTTGACGCTGGACTTTTATAGGGATAGAGATTTGTACAGTAAAAGAGAGAGAATAAATGTCACGTATAGGAGAGAATGTTAGATTTTTCTTCGTTGAATTTGGAATTGCTGCATCGATTGATTTGGAGGTCTAAGTGAACTTTGGTTTAATAATGATTTTATCCAGGGCACGCATACTTCATTTTTTTGCTTGAATCTGCCTTATTCAAATTGTAATAAACTCAAATAGATGCTCCAGATGCGATTTTAGTGGCACCCTTCAGTAGCGCCATGGAATTTACAGAATGTTTGCGTCAATTTTTTAAAATACAATTTTTTGTCATACCTGAACAAATTCGCGGTCTTTCCGTGCTGCTAAAGCGGTCGGAAAAGCAGCAAGTGCGCATGTACAAAGGGTAAATGAGTAGTTTTGCACCCTACCGGGAAACAAGGGAGATTAACGACGTGTAATATAGGTCATTATCAAAAAAGATAATTTTACAAAATCTTAATGAATTTATTACATTCAAATACTTAGTGCAATCGCCCACATAAAACCCCGTACAATGTTGAAGACACTTGTCCGTTGAAATACAAAAATTGCGGTACTAAACCCCACAGCTAATTCCTGTACACCCTAACATACCCCTTCGCACGAACATAATAGTTTAGTATTTGATTTCTCTACCGATTGATAATTTAAATGAGACTCGAGAGAGAAAGTAGACCCAGATGATAATTTGACGTAAGCTTACGATTTTGATGATTTCTCGTGATTTGAAATAGAGTGGTGCCTAATTCGCCATTGGATCTGGATAAAAGATTATCCTCTTACAGCCGTTGATTCGTCTACCAGTCGATGATTAGGAGAAGGCGGTTATATCAACCGTTGACTTTCGAAATTATCGCCATAAGAAGTATACATACGCACACTTCATTGTGTGCATTCTTATAACTAGGTCCTGGAACTATTCAGGACCCGACTGCCTCTAGGAGGTGGACTATATATGCCAATAGATCGACTCCTCAGTTCGTAAAAATACCAAAATGGTTCTCCGTATAAGATTGTCTATAGTTGTCCATGGACTGTATTAGACTGACTTGGCACACCTCTCTCATCGCTCGTGATAAGATCGCCGCTATTTCCGACAATCTTCGGTCTATATGACTCTCTCTCTCTCTCTCTCTCTCTCTCTCTCTCTCTTTATAAATAATGTCAATCGCGTATAATACATTTATCAGATGGACTATTACAGGGCAGAAAGAACAAACTCAAAAAATAATAGATCCATGTGAATTAAAAGGGCTTTGTTACGGCATTTCCTCCGAATTGACAATTATTGCTTATTTAGATGCAGCATTAACAAAATCATTCGTGTCCAATAAATGACATCGATCATAGATTTGGAATGTTAGCTAAAATTGATAAAGTAATGATTGTCATGCAGTTATAATTGTTTCCGAGTGTTGTACTATGATGTCCGCTTATCATGATAATTGGACTTGTCCTCAACACCCAGATTAGCAGGTAACGTATTGCAACATCTTGATACAACCATTGTAGGTGAATGACAATACAATTTACTTGACGATTTACATTCGTCTAATATTGTCAATAGATATGATACCTAAGTTTCAATATGATATAATATTTAGTCACGATCATTGCGTGGACATTCTAGAAATGATTGTTTAACCCTTACAAGCACGGTGTCGATCCAGATCGACACCTTTTTGTAATGCAATTTTTACATATTACAGGTAATAATTCATTAATTTTGTTGCAATTTTTTGCTTCATAAGTTTGAGAACCCCTCACAGAAAAAAATATGTTCGGGGTCCGAAATGACACCCAATTGGGTGTAAACCCCAATTTTTTTAGTGTTTACACCCATTTT
>JAPYZR010003643.1:0-12646 GCA_030522945.1 Trichopria nigra
TTTAGTGTTTAATGTTATGTTGCTTAAAATAATAAACAAATTGTAAATTTGATGGATTTTTTCACAAAAAATGTATGCATTTTGAATGTTGAAAATCTGACTCCAGATTCGTAATCAGCGACCCCAAAAACCCCCGAGTAACAAATGTCAGCTCTTTTCCTTGTGAAGAATAATGTATGCTTCAAAGGGTTAATGTTAATCTCACTTTAAAAAAAGAAAAGAAAGACTTTATAGGCAGATGTTCAGCTTTGGGTGTTAATTAAATTTTGGATTTAATATTCTATTATAAGCAGATCTTAAAGCTTAATCTGAATTGCAAGCCCTACCACGTTGCTACCCTGAATTTTAAAAATTTTTAGGAAAAAAGTTTTCAAACATCTCTGTCAACTGGAACATTTTGCATTTCTGAACAGTCGATAAGCATATATACATGTTTCATCAAAAGCTACTTAAAAGGGCTTTAAAGAATATTCTTGTTCTATTGCGGATATATGGTTGGAAATTGGAAAATGTTGAATTTCAGAGAATACCAGGAATAAAATTAAAATGAAATGTAAATGTAGTCCATTTTGCCATTCACAATAGCAAGCCACGTACTCTTAAAATAAGACAAATCATCGAGATTAACCAGTCTTATTATTTCATTGACATGAGCGAAGAGTAGAAAATAAAATTGCAGAAAATAAACACTCTCGCATCGCATAGTAAAAAGTCTGCTTCAAGACCAACGTGACACTCCGTCATCTCCGTCTTACTAAATAGTAACGACATTTTTCCTTGCGGCCTTCCCTACTTCTGCAGATTTACATTTTAAAAGACACCTTTGCCCTCGACGCGCGCTTTGAAAAATTCGAAGCTGTCTCGCAAGATATCAGAACCATTCCGCGCGCGCTTCCTGTCCACTGGCGCTCCCAGTTCATCTGATAAAAACCTCGAAGAACGTCGCTTCTTCCCCGGAAATGTACTTCAGGTGCTCATTTATCACAGCTGCAGTATTTTATATTCGTTCCCCGCGTCTGCTCTCTCTGTCTCTCTCTCTCTCTCGTCAACTCTCCCTTTCACTCCTTCGCGAAATTCCTCTAGCTTTGAGAAAAGAACTAGCAGGTAATAAAAAGTAGGGGGCAAGGCTAGAGATAAGGATCTGAATCGAGGTAGATTATTACTGGCCTACGGCGATGTATTCCGTCGGATAAAAAATTTCGGTGATGAACGACGTGCTTTCGGGCACTTCCGGAAAATCCTGGAGTAAACATATATAGATCAGGGTCATATTTCGTAATGACTAAAGTACTTATGTTAGAATTTGTTATCTCCAGCACTACGGGTATATCACGGATTACACTTTCCAATGCTTCGAAAGCGACGTGAAAAAATACGTTTCACATTTTATTTTATTTTATTTTATTTTCAATTTTTTACTGGCATTGGTAACAAATGAAGAGGAATTTCACTAGCATTTTGAAAATTTTGAGGTTTTTTAATGAACTGTTTCGAAAGATTTTTTATTTTAATTTTCCGAGAACAGTTCAATAATAATATTGTATGAAAGTTCAGTAATTTTTGTATGAAAGTTAAGTAAAAAACGCTTCTTTGATATTCTGAAGTATAGAAACGTTCATATTATCATTCATGTTATTTTCAATTATAATTTAATTTTTAATTCTACTTTGAAAAATCAAAGTGACAGCCAATGATGACATAAAAACGTTAAAAATATTACGTAATTATAAGTTAATACTCGTAATTAATTAATAGTCAGGTTAATATTCAGAACTCAGAGAAATAATTTAGCATCATTTAGGAAATATTATAAATTCAGTAAAACCGTCCAAAATATGACGAATCTCACTAAATTTCATTAAAGCTAATTTGTACATTGGAAGTTTAAAAATAAATTTCCGAATGTCTACATTTACACTGTGACTAACGTAAGGAAATGGAAATCTAAAATCAGTCATTGATTTGCGAACCTATTTCAGGAATAACATCGATATCTTAAAATAATTTCCATATTACACGTTCGTGCAACTATAAAATTTTCTATTCACATAAACGTAATGCAATTCTGGCTTTCCTTTGCGGAAGAGGCCATATCTAATTATAGACATATGAAGCCGGAATTCGGCCAACGTTGAAGTGATACCTATAATACTCGTAATTCCATAACAGAGTAATAGCAATGAAAATGCAACTGTGCATTACATCAAAATTTCTGAATGAAATATTGATAAGTCATAAATGATTTATCAGTTTCGTTAAAACGCAATGTTTATTGACAACATCGTATAAACGCAATTTTAGATAGTAATAAATGCAATTGACCTGGAAATATCCTATGTAAATATTGAACAAGATATGTTTGTTATTTTATTTTGCTGTTCTGTGCGTCAAAATTATAAAAAGGACGATATAAAGTATATTTTAATAATCCTCAAGAGTGTATTTTACACGTTCATAATTCGGAACAACTAGATTTATGGTTTATATGTCGTCATACTTTTACATAATATTTTTCTTTTCAGTGAAATATACCATTAACTAAAATTTTGTTTGTTTATTATTTTTAATACTCCGTGCGCGATGATCGGTTTTACGCACTATAGGGCTAAAGTGACAAATACGAATAAACAAACCCCGCGTACGTCGTATTAAAAAATATCGTACGCATCACGTGTGAGGTATCGATTTCGCCCTTGTTACGTAATATGCTATTTTTTTTAATTCCCTGGAAAACATGACAAGCTCTCCAATATAGTCCATTAGGTTCGTCTGATGAATGTTTGGATAGGCTTTTAGTCGTTCACGGTAACGAGAACAATGTTTCTAAATTTGGTCTTTCACGTCAGTGAGTATTTATAAATCATGGTGAATCATTTTATTCATTACAATCCATGGAGCATCAAAGATCACATTCGTAATTTTTGTGATTGAAAACACTGGAGTATCTCAACGTTGGAATTGCCGGCGTTAATGTTACGTTATCAGACAATATTTTACTTCCTGAGTCTTGATTGTCTGGAAAACAAACAGAACATCTTTCTCAGTTTGTAGTCACGCTATTTTCTTTTGGTAAAGATGTGTTTACGTTATGAGTCATTATCTAGGTGCATACCGCTTTTGTAGTACCTGGAGAGTATTTTATGTAGGATTCTCCTTGTACCTTTCTATTTAATTAAAAACTGTCTAGCTTAAAGGTAGCCGACCTTACTCAGCCAGGTTGGCAGACGTCATAAAATGACAACGTTAAATAGGTATATCCCTTGTTTCCCTGTTCTTAAGATTTTACCCGTTACCACTTCCCAAATAGCACTAAACGTCTATGATTCGTCCATTTAACAAAACATTTTGCGGTCAAAAAATGGAAGTAAAATGGACATCCAATGGGCGTACATGATTGGACGTTCAATGTACTTACATGTCAAACAGTTTCAAGACCTAAAATTTCTCGAGAAAACTCAAAATATTTGTTATTGAAGGTTTACTTATACTTTTTGAACTAGTTACAGAGATACTGTTAATCATAATTGTCATATTTTGATGTACAAAGGAAGTTCAATTGGTAGGCACAATCCAAATACTGATGTATTACTGATGTATTTATCAAGTTGAGATGCAAAGGATTCAGCATTTAGTATTGATATCTGTGATTGTTTCAGACATTTGATATCTTTCCAGATTGAGTAGTCGGTGCCTTTTGTTGCCAAATCTTTGTCATTCTTTAGATTTTGTTAAAATTCTTCATACATTTGTATAATTTGATTTTTAGTTCCGGGGATGTAGTAATTTGCCATTGTCTCTTAAGTTTTCATTTTCTTTCGATCATTTGTCGAATCACAAGAAGAACAAGAAGATTTATTACTTCTCAATGGTGATGTTGAAGTTGAATTCCACTCTGCTTCATGCGTATACCCGTATTAAAGTGCTCTAATTCTTTGGTGGTAATATCATGACCCGTTTTTAAAGGGATAGAAATGACTAGGGTATCTTCCATTTGAATTCGGAAGTTATTCCAATCCGCACTTTTATTATATGTAATAATTTTATTACACATTGTGAGTATAATTGGCGAGTATGGTTCGATGAGAGTTCTACACAGGATTCAGCTTGTAAGTATTTGCTTGACATGTCCAGAAACCAATAACATCTGGTATCTTCCTTCGGTCAGTTGGTCAATATGTTGGCTCTCCAGTTGAAATACTATCCAAACCCATGGTTGGCATAGCTTTGTAAAGTTCACGACCTTTGAGAGTTGTCAACCTGGATGCCGATAACGGACGTTTAGCATTCTAGTCGTCTCCTTCAATGACGCGGTGGCCTAGAGATTTGAACAAATGCTTGTTACGTTCGTTTTCGGTATTGTGCTTAGCGGACAATGAGATATTGACTGTCCCATCCCAACCTTCCACTCCAACATATATATATATATATATATATATATATATATAACTTGGATATGATCCTCCTCATATTTATCTATTATATGGTGTTTTATTTCAGGGCATTTAAAACAATCAGTACATTATTAGTTGGTCATTGACATTATTGGTTCTACTGCATACATGACTTATTATACAATTATTTATTTTCAAAACAAATACTATCATATGTTGATAATATATGCAATATACGACCACTTTAATTTTTGTTTGCTTTATCCGTCATAATAAAGCATCACTATATTAAAAAGAAACGTTGTCGAGTTGTCCATCTGTTCAAGAAATTTATGTAAAATAATTATTCTATTATAATCAATTGAATTTATATATAATAATGATAGTATATGACAGTTATTTGTTTATGTTTACACGTTTGAACGGTGGNNNNGGACGTACATTGTACGATATACACACTTATAAATTTTGTTCTTCTCAATAAAACCCAAGACTGAAATAAAGTCTTAAAATTATTCAATTAATACAACACCATCAGTAAAAACCCTAAGTCTTCGTTTTTCATAACTATAGAACTGTCATTCGTGTCACAATCGTATTTGTGTCGCGATTCTTAAGATCAAAGATTTGACATTCCATAATTCACAGATTTTTATTCAATATTTTCTCTTTCAATAAATAATTCTTGATTAAAAAAAAAAGAAACTTTGATTTTTGTATGCACATACAATAAAAACCATAAGTAAACCCTTTTTATTGAGAGACTCATTTATTCGTTATATCGATATATCGAACAGTACAACGTTACGAGAATTTTCAACTGGCAATTTGAATACCAAGTACAATAATATTGCTGAATCCCGTTATTGTTTAAAAAAAAATATTTGTATAGTACAATTATCCAATGTTATTTATAAGAACATAACATTCATAGCACGTATAGCAAATGTCATCCTTTGAAAGAACAATATATAAGTTTCTTTGAGTCTAAGAAATTATATAGAAATTTCTGATACTATTTTATAAAAAAATTAAGTACATATATATATACGTGAGATAACAATACCGACTGAGATAATCGTATGGTAATAAATATATAAAACGAAAGTGAATTACTTTACATTACGTCAATTTATGACGCGATTCGAAGATAACAGACCAAATATCAGCTGCACTTGGAAAACATTTGATATAAATGAGTTTTTCACATACAATCGCGAATCCAATGTAAAACTGAAGTGGATCCAAGTTTGCACCTCAGCTATACGGAAAAGTACCGCACTACATCACTTACATTCTCTGTTGTTATTATCCTACAAAATTTCTCTTCGTGCAAGTTTGCTTAGTTACTTAAAAAAAAAAAAAAAAAAATCTAGCGGAAAGTTTGTAGTTGCACCAACTTCTAGTGAGAAATTTTTTGCTTAATATTAAGAGAAGTTTACAAGAAATGTTCAAGAAATTTTTAGATTGATTGGGTTGAAAATTGTAAAAAATAACGTTGAAAAAAAAGTTACCGTCACCAACAGACTAGTGCAGTAAAAGTGGTGGACTTACGTTCCTATTTGTGTGCATCCTGTTATTCAATTTTTCAACATCTTGTAAGTACTTAATTATTGAAAATATATTGCATTCTTTGTGATTTTATACTAAGGCATATTTAATTATTTATTATTGTACAAGTATTTATAATGCACTATAAATTTCCTGAAGTGAAAATTGAACTTCACATATTCATTTTCGGCCACATGACGAATTCAATTTTTTGAATTAACCAAATTCAAGATCGTAAAAAAAATAAAAAATACATTAAACAGCCATTAATTCTATCGAACATAAAATGACTATTCATTAGATGCGTTTGACTATATAAGAAAGTAATTATTAAACATTTTATTATTCTGCAATTTTTAGTTATTATATTTCTTCAAGGATTTTAATACCTATAGACAATGTGTGTTTACAAGCCTTACTTCCCTTCAAAGTTATCATTTGTTAGATGAGGCCATTCATTCTTCAAAGTATCGAAGTTTAGTACCTCGTGAACTTGACAAAAGTGTTTTCAGGAAAACTATTTAAATTAATTCCGAAACTACTATATAAAGTATGTACGGTTATAATTCTTTATGACCTATATGGAAGGAAATCAATACCCCGATATCGGGTTTCATCGCTGCATTTCTACTCTTAATCGTTGAAATATATTTTACAAAAGGGACTTATGGATGAAAAAGTAAAATGTCAATTATTCATTACTTCACGACTGTTAGTGCTTTCAGTTAATCATTGATTTTAATATAATAATTATCTTTCGTCATTATTACATTAAAACTTCGAATATTGGAAAATTCTGTAAAATTGTTCGTAAAACTTTTGCACCAAACTTCATGGAATATTTTTATTAAAAATATGAATAACGTGGCGGCGTAACATCGAGACTAGGAAAATTACCAGAGAAATGTGAGCACTTGTGAAAATTCTATGTTCTTCACTGTAAAATAGAATTTAATCTACTTTGGAGAAAAGTGAATATATATGAGTTTAAATTACTCGTGCTACGTCATGTCCATTCTAGGGAAAGTATTCCTATTCATGCAGCTTCGAAAATCTCAACGAATTAATTTTTTTTATTTTTATTGTAAAATGATTTTACAATTTTATTATATGTATTATTACACTGGCAACGTCGCCCTACATGCACACTGACAAAGTATTCAATTTCTTCGAAAAATTTGGAATTCTTCAATATAAACCCATTTTGTTCCACTACACAACATTAGTGCTTCTGCAACGTCCCATTTTAAAACTATACATTTTTAGTACTGATTTTGTCCGTGAGAAATATCTATGTTTTTCACCCCAGTTACTTTTTTTTTTTAATTAATCCTAACGTCAATTATTGTTTCGTACGCATAAAATTGCACATCGAAGAAACATTTAATGTTAATTCGATTTTTCGTTCTTGAGATAATTGTACAAAAGTTTCAAAATAGCTGGATTTTTCGTTCCGAAGGCCGCCATCTTGTTTGCGAACCTAATCCAGTGAGCTTTTCATTCGTGAGATAATTGTAAAAATGCTCTGTCATCAATCATTATTTCGGGTAAATTAAACTACACGTTTAAAAACAAATCATGTTGATACGACGTTTTTTTCATAAGATAACTTGCAGAATGTTAATTCAAAAATGTCAAAAAGGTCGAAATTTTTTTGAAAATGGCGATTTTTAAAATGTTTTATAGCGCGAATGTATGCCAAAATCTAATCAGTTTATTCTGTCCCATGGGCATTTCCAAAAAAAGATTACGAAAGTCGTTCTATTCATTCTTTTTTGAGTTGTCTTGATTACGTGCGTACGTACTTATACATATATTAACTTTTTTCGTCCAATCAAATAGAATGGCATTAATAAATAAAATATAGACATATATACATTGCGATTAATATCAGAACGATTCTTTTTTTTTTTTAATCGGCCGAGTTGTTTTATCGAAAACAATTAAAATGTACCAAAAAATTGAAAACCGGATTAGTAAATTCAATACTTGTCTGCTTCGCGTCAGGCGAAGTAATTAAACAATATCTAACATGAATTAAAAAAATGCATACAAAATCGCAATCTAAATAATTAGCTATCAATTCGATGCACTATTTTCAACTGAATGGGAATTTAAAGGAATTTTTTTCTTCATAATATTGCGAGAGCGAGCTTCTCACAATAGCTCGATTCAATTAAACTAAATTGTAAAGTATCATCTACATATTTTAAAAATGAGACGTTTCTTGCACTTGTACAATGATTTTCATTACTTCAGAAGTTGTTTAATTGAATAGAAGGCACGCTTTGAGTTTAGAGAGGGAAATCGACGAGTTAAAGCGTAGAGACAAGCGCGACGGCTTCGAATTCCCTTTCATAAGGAGCGGGAGCGTACAGAAAGTTAATTAAAGAGTTTCAAAAGACTAGAGACGTTTTGTTGCTTCGTGTTAGGGACTATAACTTTATTTAGCACCTGCATCGAACAGTGGACGCTTGACGTCATTTACAAAGGCCCGTTTTCGCGCAAGAACGAACATGAATGGCAAAGGGAAATCAATTATTTCTACTATACCAGACTTTGAACGACGTAAAAACGCCGGTTTCGTCCCATCACCACGTAAGCTTCCCATGCTATCTGTGCAATAATCGAAACACATGCCAAATATCACACGATCTCATCAAGTTCCCCATTGGACCATTTCATGCGAGATTTCATCATATTATGTTAACCTTTTACTTTTACCTTTTTTGCATGTGCCTCAAATTGCACACGTTATTTTTGTACTTTATAATAGTTAAATTACATTGAAATACTTGTAATTTTCTAAAAAGACTAAGATACATCTAGAAACATAGTTAAATCTTGACTTACAGAAACGATGAAAATGAATTTTAAAATCTAAATAAATAAAAATTATTTGTCTTATTTATCATATACGATAAAACATGTCGGATCAACGTTTGAGTTCAGGCATTTCGCATTCGGATTAACATTGTGCTTATAAGCCTATTACCATACCAAAGAGGTGGTTTTGCTACTATTCCGCTTCTAAGAAGAAAGCTGCATTACCATTGCTTTGAGATCGCAGTCGTCTTAGAGTTTGGGCGAGCAACTCTCCCGAATCAAGAGTGCTGCTTACCCAAGTCTTGCCCAAGTCTTGCTCAAGTTACAATTAGGTTGCTTGTCTCTCATTTGCGGCCTGGCAGTATCAATTGGAATGGCAGCTGTACCCATTCTTTTCCATGCATCGCAAAAAAAAAATGCAGCTATTTTACTATACAGGTTATACTAAAATGTATTATGCTGTATATATACGGGCACAATAAATTTCTTAGTCAATGAAACATTGATGGGCAAAAGAATTTTTAACATTTCTTTAATATTAACATTTTAAAATATTTTTCGGACATTATTTGAGAAGTCTCAAATATATGGTTCTAATTCTATAATCATTTATACTCTAAGCAGAATTACATTATTACAAGTACGTATATCACATGAAATACTGAAAAGATGTATTATATTATTGTAATTAAAGCTTTCATTTGGAGAACGGTGATTGGGCCATAGGCCAATATGGCGGTTGTAAGCTCGGGAATTCGCGGACAACAGGGCCTAATGTCAGATCCTAATAGAGTCGATTCGGAATGTAATGAGCAAAGCAAAAATAGAAAATAAAATTCATGTTATATTATGTTGATGCCTATGATACATTTCCTAATTTATAATATCCATGTAGTGATAGAATACAAAGTATAGAGATGCGAAAAAATAAATGACAGCGGAAGTAAACAATATGTCAAATAAAATTAAACATATCATAATATGACCGATTTATATAATAGGAACACATTTCCTTATTATTAGACGATCGAAAATCCAATGAAGACTCATTAATAGCGAAATGATAATCAATTGCAACATTATTTATTAATGAATTTAAATAATCCCACGGTACAATTGAATAAAACTTAATTATCACAAAAAATGAAAATGTAAAAATAGAGATGAATTTTTTAAATTATACATAAATTAGGAAAACTGATGACGTATATAACTAGAATTATTAATATCGACATAATGGAATACGGGGCTTTCGTCACAAAATGGTTACTTTACGTAGATTGTAATTGATGTACTTTTGACATTTAAATAAATAAATATCGTTGTGCATACAATATGACGAAAATTGATCTGAAATTTTGAAAAAAGTCCTTTATTGAAAAATAAATATCGTAATGGATTTGCGAAATTACAATCGTCGTACCTTTTATATATATATATATTTATTGATTGTATTTGTATATTGGTATTTCTATCAATTGAAATATTTACATAATTCCTACATTTATTCAATTTTAAGGGTTTTCTATTGCAATTTGAAAAGAGAAACAAGCACGCTTAATATTGTCGATAAATGGATAACAGAAAGGCATGAATTTCAATATGAAATTTGACGGGCATTGCGCGAGATAGTAACAAAATTATTTGGCACGTGAAAATGACGTTGATAGAGTTCTGTTTGCGATACGATGAGTTCTCAAGCTGTCATTTTCATTGCGATTGAGGTCACGTTTTACCAGGTGATGGAATGTAGTTGGATGAGAAACTTCGATTTGCAAGTTATATGCCAACGCTGGCTTGGGATCGCCTTTCCGTCGTGACTAAGTTCCTTAGATTGAACCGCCATTCCTTTCAGGAGAAATGAAACCAGTATCAGTACCGAATGTGGTAATGTATCCCCGCTGAGTGGAATTACTGGCGAGTAGCAGCACATTATGTCAGAGATTTCAATATGTTCCTGGAATTTGTAATGTAGACAACATAACAAGAATACAGATTAGGGTCATTCATGAACTTGCCATAAATTTACACGAACACAATTTTTTTACTTCTGAAGAATAAATATAATGTTCTTCACATTACATAAAAATTACTGGAATATTAGGAGACGAGAATGTTTTCAGTTTGAAGGTATAATTCGATAAAAAAGAAGATGTCATTAAAAACTATATTGTAACATATAAGAAATAGTTATTATCAACTGTCATTTTATCATCAGATGGAAGAAACCTATAGGTATGAATCATTCACACTTAATAATGAACAAAAAAAGTTAACTTAGTTAAGTAAATATAAAGTTGAATTAATTAATGAAACCCGATTATAATAAAGTAGAAAGTTAATAAACTTGAAGATAGTTTAGTTACAAGTAAAAAGTTATGTACAAAATTTCAAACCTAATGACTTGTAAGAAAACTAAGTTGAGTTATTATGAATTAACTTTTTAACCTTTTGATTTAAACCAGTAGATTGAAAAGCGAAATATAAGTTTTATCTTTTAACTAAGTTAATTTTGTTAAAGTCGATTTTTCAGAAATTAAATATGTTTTTAACTTTTTAACTAAGTTATTTATAAACAAAGTAACTAGGTTCCGTTAACATTAATTAACATTTAACCTATTAATTTAAATCGGATTAATAAGTGGAGAGTTAAATATATATTTTACTTTTCACCTAAATTAACTTGAAAGGAAAAATTTAGAAAAGGAAAGATTGAAGGTAAAAGTTAATAACTTGGATAGAGTTTAGTTTCAAGTTCAAAAGTTAACTTTTTCGAAAATTGTTTAATAAAGGCAAATTTTTTAATTCTACAATATTCAAGAATAGATATACTGTCAATGAGTATTAAGAATCTGATGAATCATAGAAAACAAAATCCTTAATGTTACGAGGTTAGATTGTGTATAAACGATTTTTGTCTTCTTGAATCGTATTAGAAATAAACAGTATCTACGTACGTAGATAATGTTTGATTAAGATAAATTTCTCGAACGCCGTCGAAAACTCAAGATTTTTAATGAAATAGGACTAAGCTTAAATGAGCACGTAAACGAAAAAGGGAAACGTAAACTCCTCTCCTTTTTTATCGCCGTAAGATAAACAAGGATAGAATACTCTGATACGTTCACGTTTTACGTCTTACGTGCTGATTGTACTCAGACCTAATGTTCAGTAAAAGTACTTACTTACTAGCATCGCCATTTGTTCGCAGGAAAAATTCGGAGCTGCAAAGTTACGCTAAATAAATGATAAATTATATTAACCTGCCTTTTGATGTATACATTTTTTAAATTTCTACTTTATTTAGGCTCGAAACAATTATCGTCTACCAAAGAACAAAAGTATAAAATTCAATTCAAGCGGTTGATGAAATTATTTTGGCCGACAAAAAATTGTACTTTTACAGGATCATAAAAATAAGTAGGGCTGACCATTTTCGAATAATACTACTGATAGTTCTTCTTGGCGTTCGATCAGTTTTTGCTGTTAAATATATCTACGGAGCATTTCACGTCAAATCAGCAACTTTTGATGTTTATCATATTTGATTACCGTTAGTACTTGCGAATGAAGCGTTTTTGACTATATATCCGGCATTTTTATTTCGACTGTGTTGTAATTAGGTGCAAGAACGGAAAATAACAACGTATAAGTGTATTTAGAAAAATGTCATTTTCTATTCTTGCTTCTTCTAAATTTTTTAGACGCAAAACGATTAATTAATAAGATGAGGACAAAAGATCATTTTAAAGATAATATTTAGTACCCAGCAAACAATGACAGAAGTTATGTCACAGTTATGTAATAGTTACATTAAAATGTCGCCTCAAAATTGTCACAGTTACATAACAGTGATTGTGACGTAATAGTTACATAGC
>JAPYZR010003644.1:0-39264 GCA_030522945.1 Trichopria nigra
ATATATATAATATGGACAGTCGCCGGCAATCGCAGAGGTCGCCGAAGTTAAATTCCTATATAGATGATTTCCAAATGTTTTTATTGTCATAAAAGTGTCGTTTCCGCAAACGCACTACAAATACAAATACATACAATGAAATACTGCAGAGAAGAAAAATATTTGTATTCAGTGAGCAATAATTGGTCCACATTCACCTGGACATCATAGGGTAAGCATAATGCATGCACATTATAATCAAAGTACACGGAAACGGAGGGAGCAGAGAGAAAATCTGACGATTTTCTATGCAATATATGTATATACATATTTACTCGCATCGTCGCACGTTCACAAATTGACGATGAATGGTACAACATTTCACGATGTGACGTTTGCGTTCGAAAATTGCCTAATACTGGAGGGCAAGGGTATCTTGACATATATAATACTCGCTGTCACTTATCTTATCTGAAATGCTCTACCAATCATATATATATACATATATATATATATATATATATATATATATATACTCGAAGGGTGCGAGTTGAGCGACTATAATAATCGCTCACCCGATTTATCGTAATAAAAACACGTAACCACTCATTATTGCTCTGCTTTCTTACGGACCCCCTCGCTTAGTATTTTTCAGTGCTGCTTATAGAACTCTCGGAGAGACATGTGAAAAATACAACAACAAAAATAAAAATGAAACGTTTAATGTTGTACGAATATTTAATGTCAACATGGCAGGTTTGTACATTTATTTCACAAGTCGTTCATCTATACTCTAGGTACATCTTGATCATGGATCATGATAAGCAAGTACACGCTTCGTACCTGACTATCTAATCTGCACATCTCTAATGTAAATTAGTACCGACTGGCTGCGCGTGTGCAGCTCTTCTCTTTATAATAGCAGGAACTCTCGTACGAGCGACCAACTCAACAAGTAGCTTTACAGCGCTCGTAATCGCCTCTTATTCTTTAACGCGCCTTTTACATCCATCAAAATCTTATCGTCGCACTCGATCGAAATATAAATACTAAATTACACTTTCAACTTGCAATAACGCTGCCCCTGCATACGTAAGAAGAAACAAGATTTTATTCGATATCGTGCTCTTTCACACGTCTGCCATCGTGCAAAAAGCGCATATGAACTGCGTATATATATAAAAATATGCGGAGAAATAACGAAATTTTCTAGTACGTCTGAGTTTCATTTGTTTCAAAATTTTCATTGCTCGCGGTAATGCGGTATACTCGAAACTTTATTCTTATCTAAAGAATTAATTACAAAATCCGTGCTCAGTTCTTATTCGTTCATCGATCGCGGACGAAGAAAATGTAAGTCGGGAAAAATCGTAAGCAAGAATACTGTACCACTTTCCATTGACTATGCGATACTTGTATACAATACAAATTGACAATAAATAAGCCTGATAAAAATCGTTCGCACTTGACGAGTTTCGGGTCGATGTTGTTTCGAAAAATTTGCTCCCTTCGATTACAACAGATATAATTTTTTATACAACTTTTAAATTTACGCAACTTACAATCAAATTTCGCTTATTCACTATTCATTTTCTCGAGTGAAAAGCGCATTAGATCATGTACACTTAATTTTTTTTTTTTTATCTTCTTTTTTTTTACAATCGTGCAATAATTTTACCGAGACTAGATGCAGTACAAATGAATAAAGTACGCGGCAAGAGGAAGATCGTTTATTTCACACAAATTGTTTGATACTTGCACATCGTAAAAACGCGAGGAATAACACTGAAATCAGAACCTTGCGTTTCTCGATAGCAGTAAATACCAATAAGACCGCGACTACTGGTGAGAAGTCATCGCGCCGTCAGTATTTATATAGTCACTGCCTTTGACGGAAGAACGATTATCCGAAGAGTTTGGACTGACCGAGGTTGCAGTAATCCGTGGGTACGCGTTGCAACATTCGTCAGGGTTGCATATCGAGTCATTTTTGTTGACATAATGCCATTCGTCCTCTTTCGTAATTTATTCGCTCTCTCGCATTGTGTCGTTTCTCTGCTGCTTCCTTCTACTCTAAACCAGCAAAGCCAAAATTATACAAAGTCATTCAGATCGGAACATACAATTGGGGGCTCAACGTGTAGACGCATTAAGGGTTTCATTTATGCTCATTAGCTGCGGAATGAAAGAAAACCAATCGAATCTATTTTCCATGCGTTCTTACTTCGAGTCGGTTGGTTTCCATTATGCTCGCAATAATAACCATCAGATCTTCGCAATTCTTCATTCATTGCACGAAGCACACCGACTGCTCTCCGTCAAAGTACTGCACAGTACAAAGACGACGATACGTTTCATTATTTACGCGCACTGTTTATTACGCGCACTGTTGCTCATTACTTAAATTGTACTCGTATTTTCATCTTTATCCTACGATATAAGCTACGAACATATAATGTAATGTACAATAAAAAGGTTCGATTATTAATAAAATATGAGAATATAATAGCACCGTCACGTCAATTTCCAGCGGTTGCTAATGCGAGATTATTTTTAAAATAACTCAGGCATGAAGCTCGTGGCCATTCGGGTTTTGAGAAAAAATGTGTAAACGCAAAGTGTAAGGTATGAAGTGTCGTTCCATCATCACTTTACACTTACTCGCGATTCCTGAATTATCAAACGCGAATTCAGAGCAACGCGAGGCAGCCGATTAGGTCAGCTCGTTTGAGGAATCGTGGTTTCAGATTTGGGATCGTGGCTGTCCTCCTATCCCGGATTCTTACGGTTTTGTGCACAAATACAATAAATCCCTTACGCAGCATTCGCATTGTATCCAAATTGCCGAATATCCAATCCGCTCAAACGTCTTTTCCTCTTCTTCCTGTGGAAGTGACATTGGATTTCTCGCTCCTAATTTTAGCTCCTAACGAATCGTTTTTAGCGCGTGGCTTTAGTCGATTGCCATCACGACGCGTACATTCGGTTGATCTCGTGTTGATAACGTTCTTGGACAGCCTTTCTCTTTAACTTGAACGCCGCTGTTACGAGTCCCATATCTGGCGACCACTGTTCCGGGCAAAGCTTCACGGCGCCCGGGAACTCAAATTTCTGAAGATTAGCTGTAAATACGAAACATCCTTAATCACGACTCAAATAATACAATTTCCTTAAAATTCCCATAACTTAAAATGCAGCGAATTATACGCGAATGGACACTTTTTATCGTTAGATATTATATCGTTAGATACATAAATATCTTATATTTTTAATTCTAACGCCTTATGTTTGATTTCGACATAGGTATAACCAGCAATTCATGTATGAATCATTTGAAAAATGTCCAATCATAAGATAATGAAAAATACGCGTTTCTCGCGGGTAACGAGATTATGTCAAAGAATGGCAAGCAAAGATACACTTCGGGGCATAAGATGCCTTTTCTTTGCGACGATCTAATAGACATAGTTTAATAGTTTATAATTGTAAATAAAAACGTTGCCCTTACGCCAAGGATTAATGACTGAAACACCTATAACTAAAATATATTATGCCACATTATAAGTACCTTTTTTCGATTTCTCGAGAAGCTCTTCCAAAACGGCCTTTTCCATTTTCGGATTATTGCAAAGTTCCTCGAAAGATGAATAACTAATACTGAGGTTATTCGCAATCTCCTCGAGGTGCCGATGGCTTGGAACGACTAATGCGACTGTATAAGTTTTGCTGGGATCTCCGTAGACGCATATATTCTCTACCAACGGGCACGTCTTCAACTCAGCTTCAACTTTACCCAAGGAAACGTATTCGCCGAATTGCAGTTTTACTAAATCCTTTTTACGATCTGCAATGCGAAAATTGTTTTTTATTTTCCATTTTAATGTAAACTCTGATAATAGCATAAAGCAAATGAATATGATTACTGCATTATATTAAAGTGAAATATTTAAGTGCATCTCTCTCTCTCTCTCTCTCTCTCTCTCTCTCTCTCTCAACTTACCGATAATCTTTATTGATCCATCCGGGTGAACTTCACCAATGTCGCCTGTTCGGAACCATTGCTTTCCATCTTTGGAGAAAAAGTCTTCTTTGGTTTTATCAGGAAGCTTGTAATATCCAGCGGATACGTTGTCTCCGCCAATAACGATTTCGCCTCTTGGGTGCGGTTTGTCGGTTACTCGATAACCTGCTTCTTCCCAGTTTTCTAGTCGAATGTCACAACCCGTCGTCGGTGCACCAACCCTTCCAGTACTTCTGTCGTAAACTGTTAAACAATTTAATAAACTGCATTATTTGTTGAAAACGGACATTACGACAATCTAGTTTTCAATGATGTTAAAAATAGCTCAAAATCACATACCATCCATTACAGTCGCGCAGGAGCAGGTTTCGGTGAGCCCGTATCCCTGAGTTACAATAACGCAAAGGCAAAGTTTGACTTGCATGTGAGTGTCAGGACTCAACGGCGCGCCGCCACAGAGAACCCACCTCACGCGGCCGCCGAGCACTTGTTTGGCTGACCCGAAAATAAATTTGTCAAATATTGGCGTTTCGTATCCTCGTTTGGTCCATTTCAACTTGTACTCATAAGCAAAGTTGAAAATTGCTTGCCGAAAGCGACCCGAGTTTTTAACCTTTTCATTGATACCTTTTGAAATACGGTCCAGAATGAGCTACAACAAGAAAACTGCACTTTACTTTTTATCTTTGTACATTCTTTCATATATAATAAATAATGTGACTTTACTGTAATAGTGTCTACTTTTCGATAAAAAAAAAAGATCGATAAAAAACCGATTTTGCAATCTACTTTTCCACGATTAGTGGATTAAGCAACAACTCTTGTGTCACTGTAATCAGTGATGTAGCATGTCAAGGAGGAATTTAAGTAACCTATTAAGTGTAATTAATCTACTAATGCGAAAAAGAAGTTTACGTGACTTTTGTAATTTTTCTTTCTTTCATTTTTTTTCTTTTTTTTTCTCTTTTTTTTCTTTTTTTTTTTTTTTTTTTTTTTTTTTTTTTTTTTTTTTTTTTTTTTAATTCTTGATTCAATTTGCTTCTAGGATTATGCTTGCTTCTAATATATGTATAATCTAGATTTGTACACTTTATTAAACGTGATACGTTCTAATTGAAATCGTGGAAGATACATGATTTAATTTATTGGTCTGTTTTAAAAGAATGAAAAAAATGACCCAGGCAATTTCCCAAGGACTTATACATTAATGTGTGTTTTTTTTTTTTTTTTTTTTTTTTTTTTTTTTTTTTTTTTTTTTTTTTTTTTTTTTTTTTTTTTTTTTTTTTTTTTTTTTTTTTTTTTTTTTCAACGGGCATATTACCGTTGTAAGGATAATTAACTAAAGCAAGTAAAAAGTGAAATTTTAAAATGTTTGCAACATTTTTCAAAACTTTAGTTTTCAAAAATAATTTTCAAATTTTATTTTTCTTTATTTTCGAAATTTCTCCATCAATTTCCGACGAATATCACTGATGTTTTGTGTGAATCGTATATATCGTGCTAAATCATAGTACCAGAACTTTCAAATTTAATTTTACTTTCCAGGTTACGTCGGTAATGGATTTAATTTTAAAGCCACCTCTAATCGATTTTGATAAAAACGTGATCTAAACTAACTATCGATTATCGTATTCCAAAGATGAAACGCAAACATTACCGACATTTCAGGAAACTTAGGTATAGAAATATCATTCTTTAAATTTGATTCGAAATCGTGATAAAAATTATATTGTTTTAGGAGAGCCTTCCGATGCGTAACACGAAAGATATATATGCCATAGATATTTCGTATAATAAACCTTACCTTCTTGCTGAAACTCGTCAAGTTATCAACAATTATAGATTAACGAAATAACGAGTGTCTTGGGTTGTCGAGACTCGTGTCTATAATAAACACTTTATTCACGTTATCACGTTATCAAACTATCACCAAGCCTTAAATCATTTATTCGTTTTAATTTCATCAGCCTATACTCGATTTCTAGCGAAAAATAAATAAGAATTTGAAGATCGAGCTGCACGTCACAGTAATGCAGACACATTTTTCGAAATAAGTAAAAAATCGGCATGTAGATTAATTCTTTCGACCGTCGACTATTTGAAAACAATATCTTTAGATACACGAGAGATTAGAGTTTAGAGAGAACTTACCGGAACAGTGGTTAAACACGTTGGATGCAAAACACTGGCGTCGCCCTTTGATCCTCTCTGAATTTTGCTACTGGAATCGATCATCGTCAACGGAGTACTGTAACCGATTGGTACCCCCGTAAGTAGACAGACACTTTCGGCGAGCAGTTCAAATACATGGGCCAGGGGCAGAAAGCCGAGAAAGACGTCATCTGACCGTATAACTACAGAGTCGCAGAAAGCTTTGAGAGTAGCGATCATATTTCTGTGGGAAAGCAGTACCCCTTTTGGCATCCCGGTCGACCCTGAAGTATACATGATGATTGCGGTGTCGTCGATTTTCGGCCCTTCCAACGTAGCCTTGGATGTACGTCCAGTTTTCACTACTTCCGAGAACGGAATTAGTCTTACACCCTCCTGGAATTGAAAGAAAAACCCATCAATCGAATAACATGATTAGTCGTTTAATTATGCCAAATCTGCCTGCATCAATCTCTTAACGCACGCTTTTTATCGTTAGATCACGGAAATGCGGAACAAGTTACATCAAGGCATAAAAAGTAGAGAATATTCTGCAACATTTTAACCACACATTGGCTTGTTTTATTTTAAGCGAATAGACAAGTTAATTTTTTAACTCTTCGTCGATTATTTATTTTAATGAAGTGATACTGTCTAATACAATGCAAGCATATAAATCCAATATCTTGGCAATATAGACGATCTTAATTTGAAAACCCGCTTAAATACAATGCAAATTGTAATTTTTTTTTTTTTTTATGTAGGTTTTATCGTCGATAAATGTTCAGCTTTCGAGGCTCTTTAAGGAAAACCGACGTTGTTGTTGAAAAAAAAAAGCTATACATGTCAGTAGTGATATTTAATAAAGAAATATTACTTTTGTATCAATCTCTATATTGTATTTTCTTTTGTATAAAGGTCTAATTAGGCCGTTAATTACGTTAAATAAATAAATAAATAAATAAATAAATAAATAAATCTCCTCACCTTATAGCCAGTAGTGTCGGTAGATTTCAACTGATCTTCCATGTAAATGATGTTTTTGACTTTGGGAGTTTTCACGAGAAGCTTCTTGAACTTGGGTAACAAATCGTGGCTGGTAATTACAGCATCCACTTCGGTTTCGTTGATTCCGTGAACGATCGCTTCGTCGCCGAGAGTCGCGTAAATCGTGACAATGGTAAGATTCTGCTTGAAGAAACCGTGGGCGGCGATCATCCACTCTGCTCTCGTTTCCGCAAAAATCACCACATTCTTGTTGGTCGTTAACTCGAGATCTTTAAATCCGCGACTGAAGGAAGCTGCTTCTTGCTCGACTTCCGCAAAAGTTTTCCATTTATATTCGCCCATTTTATACTGTAACACAATACTCAATATCACCAACCAACTTCATTCGTCGCTTTATATCTCGAGTAAATGTAAATAGCTATATTTATAAACGTCGGCGCAATTATGTTTGCTGCAAGTGCATCCTATATACATTATTTATTTGACATCAGTTTATTTTAACGAAAATCTTTTTTTCCCTATAGTTTCGTCTTATACCAGATACAATTTATTGGAAAAAATGTTGTCAGTTTTTCGTACGACGTGACGACATTTTGTTAAAAGACACAACATAAAACTCACCTTTTTGAAAATCCTTCCGTTGGGTTGAAGTTCATCTTCTTCGGCCAAAATTTCTCTCGTTCCGAGACAACGTTTTTTCTCGTGAATTTTGCTTACGAGAGTCAATACGGCTTCCATGGTTTCGACTTTTTGCCGGTTCAGAAGCACATGGACTGCCCCAGGACTGTCGATAGTCCTGTAGACGATGGAATTCTCATCCTTGGCGATGGGTTTTGCTTTGACTCTTCTCGAGGATTTTCGCTTTTCCCAGGGTCTCTGAAGAATCAGGTATACCGGAAACGTGATGAGGTCGTAGACGTACGACAGTGCTTTGAAAGCATGGATCGTGCCGGTGATCCAAAAACTATCCATTTCTCTATAAAATTACGAAAATCTCATATGAATATATTTTCTTCGATATATTAATACTGAATTAAATTATTTTCTCTTACGATATATATGTCTCTCAAATACAAATGTATACGCGTATTATTTTGCGTACGACTTTATGTGATTTAACCCCAGCAGCATCACTGCGGATGTTGAGAAATAAAATTATGCATATTTTTCTTCTTATAATATATAGCATGATTATCCCGTGTTTTCCAATGTTTCCTAATTATTCAAACAATTTATATAAAATATCAAAAATCAACTTCCCTTTAATCTACTAAAATATGAGTGCAAAATAAATTGGGGATGACGAAATGCTATATACACGGAGCAAAATTGCCACTCATCTCAAAAATTGTTATTAGAAAAAAATGGCAATTTTTCTCATGACGAAAGTCTGTCTGTTCTCAAAATGGCATCTGGTACGATAACATTTACATACACAAAAAAGAAACACGTTTTCCGTGTGATACAAAAAAAATGTACGTAAATGTACATTATTTGTATAAATATATATATGATTAAATTATAATCATTATTACCGAATGATTTTCAAGAGACTTGGTAGAATTCGACAAAAATATAAGACTCCGACCGAGATTGTTAGTTAAACTCTATAAAATACGCCAGTACTGTATGTCAAACGTACAACTACCATACGTACATTGAAAAGAAACATACATATATACAGCTATAAGCATGCAGAGTCGCAATTTAATCGACACTCTAGTCGTAATAGGCTTATTGTATCCTTCACTGGTAATTCTATCGAAAATTTATTCTGCATATAACAATTGGATTTATTGGAAATGCCAAATTCTTATTTAGTATATATATACTTCATCATTTTTCAATGTACCATAGCAGCACCCATAGAATAAATAAATAATATGGCTCGCTCGCCACCACAATAAATTTAGTATACTGAGCTAATTACGTCCATAAACAATTCTTGGCCAATTTCATTTAATATATATATATATATATATATATATATATATATATCGCCTCACAATTTGCCGCAATAGAAAACGATTGAAAATGCTCTTTCCACCACAAATTTCTATCATTGTTATCAAATATAATTCAGGGTTAACTTTTTGCGAATTGACTCGGAATTTTGTTTTCGTACATGAATTGGAATTGGATAACGAACTATAAACTTGGTCATGAAACTACAATAATGCGCAATGAATGCACAACGAATGCCCAATAATGAATAGATAACGCGTGCATACATATACATATATAGATATAATATTATCGTCGAATGTCATCGTCGCGTGAACTCGAGTCTTCAATCTTGGAAAAATGAATTGGAGGAAATTAATCACGACAAATTGAA
Organism: Trichopria nigra; assembly: GCA_030522945.1. NCBI lineage: Eukaryota > Metazoa > Arthropoda > Insecta > Hymenoptera > Diapriidae > Trichopria > Trichopria nigra. The sequence continues at coordinate 9,498 of JAPYZR010003644.1, forward strand.
GAGTTTTAAAATTTTACATTCGTAGTATGCAATTTTATTTAACAATTGATCACTGTGTATGAAATATTGAAATCCCCAGATAGCAAAACATGCAGAAACATTCCGAAATAACATCATATATGTGCAGCATGTGATCGTCATCATACTCATTTCAGCATATTTCCTGATGATGCATATTGGTCAATTTTGCTATTAGGGATATAGGGGTTTAATTAACACTACAAATAATATATATTAATGAATCACCTACATTATATCGTCAAACAAATATTTAATAATAATTCTTCGTCATTAATGCGGGTTAAAACTGATCTGGTTAAATATTTAGATTCAGATTTGTTTGTATATTTAAAAGACAATCATATATATAATATATATTTATACTTCATTACTTATATATATATATATATTTGTAGAGTAATACTTTTCGGTCGAAAACAAAATAAATATATATATATTTAATTCGAGATAATGATTTGAACGATAAATTGTATTTATCTTTAAGTTTAGCAGAAAGTATATGTATATGTATATAGGAAATTTGTTTCTGTGTGGTGTGATGAATGAACATATAACAAGTCATCTAATTACTTATAAAGTAACTATATTAGAGATCAATATATAATAGAATTTTCAATCAGTTAAACCCGTTATACGTTTATTTTACTATCATCGTCACCACTGAATGTCACTGTAATCCAATTTCATCGGAATAAACATGCATGTGTGTTATACAATCCATGCTATAGTAATCAAAGTAATCGATCACAGTTTAGTATTATGTAAGCGATTTATTCCGTAGAGAATATCATTGAAATTATTGTTATGAAAGCAATATATACGTACATATATATATATATATACACATACCACAATGAATCAAATGACTTTCAAATGACGGATTATACATATTTTGAATAAAGTTAAAAAATGTATTGATATAACCCACTATTACTGTATAATTAAAAATGTTAACATTTCTTAATTTTATTGTGTTAAAATTTCCTTCCCCGCAATGAAAGAAATGCAAAATGTCTTATAAACAATATGCGAATTGCACACGCAATGCGTGAATTTAAAACTTACAAACGCATACTAATTTCGTTAAACAGATGAGTTAATAAACGCTAAAAGCCAACATATTAGAATTTCAATTCCATCATTGCGTATTGCATACTGCTAATTGTGCAAATTTGTTTCCAATGCAAGTACAAGCATAGTACAAATCGTACAATAGATGAAACACGTTGTACAAGTCATATAATAACATATAATATAAAGTTAATATCTTTTATTGTGTATATATAAGTGAGTTTATTTTGTTTAGAGTGAAAAAAGAAAGATTAGCATGGTTAGATATAGTACGTTAACGGTAATAAATAGATTTTTCAAACGAATACCTTCTTCATTCGTTGTTTGTTATTAACACATCAGTTAGTTGAGGCAACGAGAAAAAATATTACATAAAAATAAAATATTTTTTGATGACTGTGCCCCTCTTATACAATCTACGTCATTTATTGTTTATACGTAGTATTATATAATAAAAGACTTGATAAATAAAAAACTGAAATCGGTCTAATTATTCAATATTATATAAGGCCACATTTATTATATAAAGCGAATTATATATATATATATATATATATAATCTTCTGAATGAATAAGAAAGGATTCAATTATAAAAAATCAGTTTTTACAGGAATACTTTTTAATTTTATATAAATGTTACCTATTATTCTATTTCAATTGTAACATTCGATTACAACATGAACTCATACGACTTGTGAAAATTTCAGCAACATTCATATGTATTGAAGATTTTTCTATAATAAATAGAGATATATACGAGTACAGTGAATTCTTAATAAATAGAGCATAGCATGTTGACCCGCAAAATAAGTATATATATATATATATATATATATATATATGTACAATATTTTCAACATATATTCAACTTAAATTATGTAAAATTATGTTGAAAGAGTAAGATGTATCTGAATGATACATGATGATTATTTTATCTCGCAGATTCATTGATAGCACCATTTTAAATGTTCGTTAAAAAAAACTTGAATTAATCGTCAATGCCTATCGAGAGAGCTTCGCTCAAGGTTTTCGCGCGAAAAGTTTATTGTCCAATTAAACTGTTACGAGGGAAAAAATAAACTTGTACTTTTCATACAAAAAATTTTATATTTTTTTTCCCCTAATTTTGCGACATTAAAAGAAATGATCAGTTTCATTTAATAATTTGTATAAAATATAATGATATATATGTAAATGGAACGATTTTTAATAGTAATTAACATTCCGATTATATTGATTCGCACTATACTTTTTATTCGTGATCTTTGCCAATGAGCAGGCAAACACTGACATGAGATCACTTTATAGAATGCAATAAAATTCTAAAGAGGATCATAAAAGAAAGGACCGAAAAGTTATACAAATTTTATTAATTATTGAAAGGATTAAGAATATATATATAAGGTTTTTAAATTTCCAATCTGACAAATGATGCATATAAGATTTAATACAAGTTTATAAACAGATATGTTTACGAGTATTGCTGATATTTACGAACGCGACATATATATGACGTTATTTCGAAGAAAAATATATTAGAATTTGATACAAGTTATTACTATAATTATAAATATAATTTGTTACATACAAATTATGATGTTATATTTTAAACCCATAAGTCGACTGATTAGAGTGTATCTATATTATATGTTTAGGCATTATAGGTTTCTGACGATCAAACGACGCCTCGGTAATAAACGGTTGTAAAGTGAAGAAATTGATCGTACTTCGAAACTAACCTTTGTGCTCTATATTATGCTATATATCATAGGCAGGTGCGGATGAATATTGTCCACGCTATATACGAGAAAAAGTATATAATGAAGGCACAACGGTGGTCTTTTAATTGTCGGTGAAGAAGTATATTCGCACTGGTATGGTATTATACACTATATAGCCCCGTGCCTGATTACACTTATATATATACCTAAATATTGGCATGACTATGTAGGAACCATTATCTCGTGAGTTTCAAAAAAAAGGAAAAAAAAAAAAAAAAAAAGAAGAACAAGAAACAGTCAAATTCAAATGTCATAATCTCACGATGATAATGCTATTATAATAATGGTATGTGGAAGTTCAAAAGTAAGCAAGATACAACGTTATATAAGCTTTTAATATAGCGTTTTTCGTTTCCGTGGGCGGAAAATGCTATAATCATTCTTTTAATCCGATTCAATTAATAAAAGCGGGCGTTAATATACTTGCAGGTGGTGAAAACCAACTATATAATCAATTTGTATAATTCATCAGAATTCATGAAGAGAGAAAAAAAGTAACGAAATTTAAATCCACAAAATTTTATACGGCGTAACAGTGACAAAAGACAAATAATGTCTACTTATATCCCAGCACAACGAATAATATACAGAAATATATATTTCCTTGAAATGTATACATTGCTTATCCATATATATATACACATATAATTCAATGTCACTTACAATCACACCGCCTATATACGACAAAACTCTTTAGTCAGCTTCTCGTTAATTGATAAAGAAACATTACTCGTCGTATACTCTCATTGGATATTCTTCAACAATACACTTACACACACCCTCGTAACCTAATAATAATAATAACAATAATAATAATAATAATAAAAATATCATTTTTTGTTTTTGTTTTTTATATGCGCACAATGCCAATAAGTTGTATACGAGAGTTTTACGAATTGACCTAACGCCAATGTTAAAAAATAACACGGAATTGGATTGAAGTATACAAGTATCATTCTTGCGCCAGCTGATTCGAATAAAAATCAACAACTATTACAGCAGTTCTCGATAATTCTCTAGCAATCACAGATTACGCAAGAGTATATACGTAACTTACAATTCGTGCACTTTATTGGGTTAACAAAGTGGTTTAGAAGTTCAAGAAATGAAAGACAAGTTTGATGGCTATAGCATAAACATGAACAGATTATTAGAGATTAATTGTCGCGATAAACTGCAAAAAGCGTTGCGACGACGCAAACAGCTAATCACGTTCAAAGAAACATACCTATATATATGAATATTTCAATGTATTACATGACGAAGCAGTTTGTACCGTATACATATATATTCTTTTGTAGTTCCAAGAAGAGAATCATTTCTTTTTTAATGAACTATATATATACACACACAAAAGGTCGGCTTGTTACAACAGACGCAATATTGTTATTTTAATGTCTTATATATATATAATATATATTCAATTTGCATGCGCGCATACGCATATATATAGTAAATTAATGAAATAGGGAATTGGGAACATCCCCCCCCCCCCATGATTAATAATGGCGTTCGCATCAAACAAGACACAAAGACGATTAATGAAGAGGGGCATAATCACTATAATTGGTGATGCATTTCGTGCATGTAGCATGATATAATGTACATACATTATATCATAAAATCATCTTAATCCCGATAGCTTAATAAAATATACTTTATATATATATATAAAGGTTGTAAAAATGCCGACGCACAATGAGCATATAGCTTGATGCTATTACACCAAAAGCTCATTGTATATATATTATATAGTTTTCATAATTTAAACTGAGATTATAGATTAAATGTTTTTTCTTTCATTATGGTGATGCAAAACCGTGAAACGCTTTATTTTTCCTGTATCAATCTTTAAAATGGATACTGTCCATAGTATAATAGTGCGGGATCGCGACTGGCTGCAATTATGTAAATGATACACTGGGTGTAAATTAACACATCCGCGGGATGGAACCATCATTTATTGCGTTATTATTATTATTATTATTATCATTATTATATTAGGATTATTAATTATTACTATTCTATTCGTCAACGACCAATAAACTAACCTCAGCCCTCCGCATTAAAAAATATTTATACAGTCTATCATTACTATATGTACAGATAAACAAACACAAGACACTACTGACAGGCAATTATGCTTCGCGGTATAATAATAGATGTATATTGAAAATAATTGGACTACTCTTAGTCGGTCTACGTGTATACATTTATACATTCATTATTTGTCATTCTCGCTAAATAAAAAATTTGTCTACATAAAAAATGTATTGTACAAGTACAAAAAGATAAACATTGATTAGACTGGATATAAACCTGTACGTAGCTGGATAACCTAATCGTCGATGTACCCTTAATATGCTACTTCAGAACATAAGTGTCAAAATTGACAGTAAGTTTGTCCAGCTATATAACGTAGATTTCATGTCGAGCCATTGCTACGTTTTGTATACCTTATTTGCGTTCGACAATCTTACAGCTACATACGATATATTACATATATATATACTGTGAAAAGGAAAAAGAGATAAACAGGCAAAAAGTGAGCAACGGAAGCAGATAGATCAGTCCGCGCAGTGTATCGTATATACTTGTGTATATGTATATATATATATTCTGCGATGTATAACTACGCATAGTTTGCAAAGGTATATAGAGACAACAGCAAGCTTCATGCAACGGTGATGTGCTACTGTATACTAATTGCAACTCACTGTTTGTCGTCCGCGATCATGGTGGCGGTTGACCGGTCTACGCTTACTTCCGGTTCTTTATTGATCAGTGAAGATTAATGAAACTGCAAGAAAAACCATCTCCCATTGGTGTTAGTTAGCCAAGATTTGGTGTTGAATAATGTTGATTTCTTATATGTGTGTATATATAGATACCATCATCATTCGCGGTGAAAATAATTTTGCTCGAATAAATCGTCTTGCGTGTGTGTGTGAGTGCGTGCGTGCGTGCGCGCAAACGTCCGTATCCATATACTTTATGTCGGATTAAAAAAATTGAAAAGAAATGTGTATACATAATTAATTACATAATAATCCAACAAATTTTATCCGGGTAGTATACGAATGTTTTTTTTTTCTTTTTTTTTTTTTTGTAAAAACATCAAGATATTTATGCTTGCATTAAACACTTATACGGGATAGTTTCAAGAAGATACCGGTGGAGCAGAAAAGAATTTTTTATGCTCGGCAATAAAAAATTTGAATCGGTGAATATTCATTCTTACGTCATTTTTCATTGATGGGAAAATTATGCATTGTTGTTCTTATCTTAAAAATGTGCACGATGCAACCAAAAGATGCAGTAATATATATGATAAATGAATATTAAAGTAACATTTGCTTTATATATCGTGAGATATATATATATATATTATTAACGAGGCTTTCAATCAAATCAGTGGCGAAAACATTGAAAAAAAAAACAAGGAAAAACAAACAATGTGTATTTATGCGTTTTAAAAAGTCAAGAAAAATTCACCAATAAAGACACAACTATACGTATGTGGACATTTCTCTATAGGCCTCCCTCTCCCTCTCTCTCTCTATCTTTCTCTCACACATCACGATCACGTGACCTCCTACGAACCATTGGTTTGGGAATTTCGCGAGGAAATGCTCGTTCTCGTGCATCAGATGGATTAAATTTATAACCATCATCAGTGTCTCGCAGCAGTATATATACACCGCGGATGAGAAGACGACAGGAAGCTTCGTCATTGTGCAGGGTCAACTGGCATAACTGCACCGCCGTAATTCATAATGGAAAATGTCTCGATTTTTCGCTGAGAGCTCTGGAGAAAAATACGCGATCATTCCTGACATGTCATCAAGAACTGCGAGACTTGCAAAAAAAGTCAACGATTCATTATCAATAATCATTCGTTTATATGAGCATCGGCCAGCGATTCGAGATTCTATATAATATATACGTAATTTTACACTCGACAAATTACCGAATCGATGATTCGTTGTCATTAATTAATATCAAGTAAAAAAGAAAAAAGAAAAAAAGAATCAAATCTTATTTTAATAGACTTTTTTATATCATTTTTAAAACTCTTTCATTTACGTTTATTTTTGTTTGTTTGTTTGTTTGTTTTTAATTTTTTTAGATTAATATCTGATTATAAGAAAATGATGTATAAAAAGAAATATCCCTATTAAAATGAGATTTGATCATTTGATTTTTCTAAAGGTATTATAAACATATAAATTTAGTCTTGGAAATACATATACATGTCATCTGACATATACATGCCAGACTTTTGAAAGTTCAAAGACAATTTCAACGATGTTAATTAATATAAATCTAGGCTCTTGCATTATAACGTATGACTCTAAATAACGACGACACTCTATATTCGATGCGTTCAAAATAGATATTTTCGACTCGACGGTATAGTTGGGCACTAGCTAAAGTATATACATATAATGTATATAATGTTTTGTACGAAAAGTACGTTTACCGTTAATGTACCAATAAGTCACCTTCGTACAATAAAAATAAAAACAATAAACACACAAACCCGTTATCAAGGAACTACATAATATTAATAATAATAATAATAATAATAAAGTAATACTATTTTATTATACATGTATATATATACTTTAGGTGGATTTTTACGTTTGCCGTGTAATAATAATGACGTAATAAGATTTAAATGATTGACAATTTTCATTGTCACCGGGAAATTAAACCCCTCAGATGTTTTACAAAAACAAAACAAAAATAAATTAATTAATTATAATACAAATTAATTAGTTTATTCTTTCCTTATTATACATGATTTTTAAACAATACGGTCATGAATAAATGAATAAAACAACTGTGACATCGATTTATTATTTCGCAATACAAAAAAAAAAAAAAAAGGCGACAGTTTTGTTTACTTCTTCGTATTTACCCTAAATTGTCTCCCATTAATAAATGTACAAATTATATTTATTATGTGCATCCAATATACATTGTAGCGACACGCCGCTCTTTTCGGCGAAAACGATTGTTTTACTTGTATATATGCGCGCGGGCACGTGTTTCCGCGCGCGTCTGTGGGTGTGGTGCGCCAATTGTACCCATTTGTACAAGCGATACTTATCGCATATCATGATTATCGCATATTATCTATATCAGTTCCACAAGAATATGATCTATTTTTTTTTATCACTTATTCGTCATCGACGCTAACTCCTCGTTTCATTGGCTATTCATACACACGCGCGCGCACACACACACACACACACACACACACACGAACACGGACGCGCGCGTGTGAGTTGTGTGTGTTCGTGTCTGGCTTTGAAATGAAATTGTTTTATACGCATCGTTAAAAACGTTACTTATTGTATTAATCGTAAGTGATTGCTTTCTGTGTGTAACTTTAGTAAATGTATATATATATATATATGTGACGCAAATGTATGTGTGTGAATTTTGTACATCTTTTTTTATGAATTGCAAATAGCTTGGTCTACGTTAAGTTTGAGTTTTACTTAATTGTCATCGAGTAATTTGCATTATTGCCATACGTAAGCACACAGCACACACACACACGTAGTTATTCAATGAACGAATAATAATATTATGATCCTTGAACTCAGGCCTCGACCCATGCCTGACTGGCGCCAGAGAATGTATATTTTTTTCAATATCAGATTATTCCTCTCACATAAATATTTTACCAAACAAAATCGATATGTGATGCGAATTCTTCCGCCTTTATACACACACACACACACACACACACACACACACGTTTGTACACACGTTTGTACACACGTTTGTACACACATATACATACACACACCATACATATACATAATTTAAAACTTGAACGCTTCGTCTTGTTTACATTGAATATTATTGACTTGGTCAGTTATCCATTAATATATATATATATATATAGAGCTTGCTACTATAGAATCCCGTTCCTGCTTTCGTAGTAGGTTATTATTTTGAAAAGAAGCGCGCGAAGGGAAGGAATGAATGTAAAAAAAAGTCCTTCATCATATTTACCCGCGTTATATCGCACAAGAAATAGAACTGTTTATTTATATGTTGGGTCCACTTTTTTAACCCTTTAAATGTCTTTTTATTAATGTTATTTTTCAAACGCTCAATAGAACGAGTTAACAACAATCTGTTTAATAAATAATATGATAATTATATTCTATAATACAATTTCTACCCTGCCTGACTCATTTATAAGCATTCTACTATTCTGTAACAGTAGTACGGTCGGAAGACAATAAAAAAAAAAAAAAAAAAAAAACTTATTAAACAATTGTACATGACTGCTGTTGTTATTGTTGTTATTGTTATTGCTGTTGCTTTGATGAATATGCCATATTAGGACGAATTGCCAATTGCCTCATAAAATGAAATCACCGTCTCACTACGACACTGTTATCTATATATAAATGACAATTGGGTTGCATTTCGCCTTAATATGACATATTCATCTACACGCCCCGATAACAACAACAACAACAACAATATAAAATAATAAAATTTGTTGCATATGACCAACATCGTGGCCGGTATGTCAAACTGTAGTATTTTTTTTTTTTTTTTTTTTTTTTTTTTTTTTTTTTTTTTTTTTTTTTTTTTTTTTTTTTTTTTTTTTTTTTTTTTTTTTTATTTTTTTTTTTTTTTTTAAATGAACTGTACAACAATTTCATTCGAAACTCGTGGGATTATATAAAATGATATAACGCCGAACAAAGAACTTTATGGCCCGAAATCGGAGATGGATTGTGCCTCTTATATATAGGGTTTCGTTTGCCGTAACATTTATTACGTATGTATACAACAACGTGTATACAATCCATCTATACTTATATATTCTTTAATATGCAGGAATACCATAAATCCTCTAATATACCTTTAATTAATACGGTACTTTCATTTAATCGATTGGCAATTTCCCGATGTCTTTCTCCGTATATAATATATATATATATACACGTCGTGTTCAAATGGGAGTCACTGCGCAGCCCGGATGATTTTATATGTTATCGAGTTCCCTTTTTTTCTTTACGCTCTATTTTAATGCATCAAACATGCCCATTTAATGTAGTTATTCTCTGGATTTATGATCATCACTGCGAATACGTATATATAAATGCATATAAATGAAACACTCGTGTGTAACAACATTACGTAGAGTAGCATTTATACATATATATTTAAAAAATACAAAATATTATATATTTTCCAACGTGAGCCAGTCATCTGAAAATCACATATACGTATAATGTATGCACGAAGAGTGATGTAGTCTCTCGGCGATTTTATAAAAGACATCTTTTATATTTTGTACAAGATTTGATAAAAAAAAAAGAAACAAATAATAATAATCTGTTAATAATAATTGTTTATAAATCTTCGATATTACTTTATTGGCAATCGGTTCCTGGACGCTTATCACACAATAGTCTGACCCCCTTAAACAAAGTAATTTAAATGTATACATAAGAAATTACACATACGAATAATAATCTATATATATTATAAGTGTCTAGTCTAGACGTCATTGATAAACTGAAGTAATGAAATCTTGTTTAGTCTTCCACTCTATACAATCTGGCACTAATTAATCGAGAGTCGTTTAACAGATAATTTAACCGATCATTGTAAGACATGTCACTTGTATTATTTTCCAATATTCTATATATCAAACATTCTTTATTTGGTTTCATCATCTCAATGTATAATTATACATTTCTAATAATGGAAAAAAAGTGTCTGGTGTATATATTGCTATCTTTTTTTACCCACGTAAAATTTAACAGATTTATTTCCTATTTTTATTTATTAAACGTGTGTCGTCTAATATTGATATGCGGATACCTATATAGCCATTTAGCTAATCAAGAGAAACAACAGCGTCATATAATATACCGGGTTCTCACTCTCGTGTGAGAACGCAAAGTTTGTACATCGATGTTCAGTTTCGAGAATTCACGTGTTAAATCTTAACAGAGTCGTAATAAAAAAAAAAAAAAAAAAAAAAAAAAGAGCCGTTGATTGGTCCATTCCTTGACTTTTCATTTTTTTTTTTTTATTTTTACGCATATCCTTGCAATTAATTATTTTTCCATTAACGCGTGCAATTAATGATTTCGCCATTAACGATCTAATGACGCAATTATTACTAACAATTAATTTGTTTATTTTTCTATAGATTTTCCCAAAAAAAAAAAAAAAAAAAATTAAAAAAAATAAAAACGACTCGCGCAGTATCCTTAACACAGATTTTCATACCCATCCGGTGTGTGTATATATATGTGTGCTTACGATGTTCGATTTCCTTATCGCATAAACGTTATCATATCTATACGTATAGTAATCGTACTATATCGCGCGCTAATTAGTGTTTGCATATTTCTATATTATTCAATTCAGACAGCGATTATCTCCTTCTTATAGATCGAGAGCATTGACTTTACCTCACCATTCCATTGCTTTTGGAATGTGTAAGTGATACTCGAGTGTTGATCCGATGTATATATATAAATGCGTATTTCAGCTCATCATTCAAAAGGTAAAGAAAATAATATAATGTATTTACTACTATATTCGCCGACCCTAGTACAAAATAAGACCATCAGTTTATGGCCATCTTTTCTGGACTCCATTATATACTTTTAACATGGTGGCCAGAAAAGTTGGGCTGAAACTGGTGTCATTTTCTACTGAGGGAAGTAGATATAGTCTATGTAACTGTACAGAAGGTAAGCGAATGCTAAAAAGTTATATATAGTTTCCGTATTCTCTTCAAGTCTCAAAAATAAAATTTCTCTCTCTATTTTATACTTATTTCAAAGTTTACACTTTCTGAACTGAAATTTCATTCTCAAAATGGCGAAAATTCTGAAAAAAAAATTTGTTTGAATAGAAAGGAATTTGTTATTTATTCTGACCGTAATATGAAAATAGTAATACACTATATGTACATAATAAATTGAAAAACTTTTTTTTTTTATTTATTTATACAATTGAGCGTCGATAATATATTGTTTTAGAGGATTAAAATTAAACGACTCCGATGCGGAGACGATTGAAATTATGTATGCTTGAAATATCAATAATAGAGATTACGCAACTGGATATTAGTGTGATGTGATATTGAGTGAGAAGTGGTGAGAAGTGTCACCGGAGCGATGCGGAGATCACTCACTGTATAATATTATTTCTTCCTTTTTATTAAACTTCACTTTGATGACGAACAATTAAAAAAGGAATGTATATTTTCTATCTGAATAAAACGAACTCTAAGAAATATTTTACAATTGATCAGTGATTCTTTAGAAAGTGACAACGTCTTTTTCGTTTTCTCTCGAGTGAAATGATATCTCTGCAGAATGTTATAGAATGCTCACGAAATTAATGCAATCTTAATAAGCGACGATTTTTACTCCGTTTCGTTTTTTTTTTACGAGACCTACCAATTTTTGCGTTATTATAGTTATAGACACTTGTATTTATAAGTAAATAAATAAATAAATAAATAAATATCAAGGTGTCTCCACCAAGTCAATTGTGGCCGAGACCAGGAATCGGATCAGGGATCCTTCCGGTTACGAACCCGATGCTCTCTCTCTCTCTCTCTCTCTCACACACACACGCACACACACACACACACACACACACACACACAATTACTGCGGGCAATTACCACCGCTCTATAATTGTTCCGTGTTTTAAAATGGAGTTTGAAAGGGGGTTGGAATCGATCGACGGCATGGAACGTCCGTTATCGAATATTTCCGCGTATTGTACAATTTATGTACAAATGTACGTCATGCGCGCTGGTGACGATTAGGGAAAAAGGAAAAAGGAAAAAGGAAAAAAAAAAAATGATGAGATATAATGAAACTACCACTTCTTATGTTGCTTCTGCTGCTTATTTCAAAGTAATACGTTTATTTTCTAAATGAGAGGTGTCGTCGCCGTCGTCGTCGAAAAAAATATTTTACACTCACCTCGTGTGGTTATCAAATTATCCGGTCAAAGTATCAAAAGACGAACTGTACGAATGGTAAGAGAGTATCCACGTTCGTGTATCCAAGAAAGTTGCTCGTCGTTGACTGATGTAAATACGTTGAGGGTGGCACCGAGGCGGCAGGATCCGAGTCTGCAAAAGTCACAGTGAAATCGAATATGAGGCCGAGTGAGAATCAATCAAAGGCAGACGAAAGAGAGGGATTTATTCAGGCTCTCAAGTCTCCCTCGAGTTATACCGACCCGTTTGCCTATATATAATATATTTATTTATTTTTATTTTTTTTATTTATCTCGTGGCTTTTGAATCTTGATAATTTTTATGAATATGTATAGCTACGCAGCGAGGTGAAAAAGAAGCGCGGTCAAGTTACGTACATGTATTATTTACGTACAACCGTTAAATCTCGCGCTTCAATTATAAACGGACCGCGAGCACGAACCACCGCAATAAAATCATGCGTCGAGTACATCATCACGTTGTACATATATATATATATATATAACCGCGAAAGGAACATCTCGGATTTCAAGCCTGACTCTATATATGTATACCTCTATAATATATACTAATCCCCCCATCACCCGCGCATCAGTCAGGATCCTCACTCTCTCTCCTCTCTCTCTCTCTCTGTTCTACACTGTTTCGTATGTATAGCTAAACAACACAAGCTTGTTTTGTTTATTTACCTGCTTTTCGCTTTTTAAGTCGAAAAATGTCAAATCGTTGCGATTCGCAACTCGCATTATTGGACTGTCATTTTCAATCGTGATGACGACGATTCTTTATACAATTCTAAAATCCTAAAATCAACAGTTTGGAGGTTACAGCCGTGCGGTTGACGCCGGTGCTCCATTTTTATCCGGACGGCGATATCGCGACGATGATATAGGTACATCAACAACGGAATAGTTACACGTCAAACCGGCCTATATAAGATCCCCATTACCTATATATGTGTGTATGTATGCGTGTATGAAATGAACGAGTGCCACGAGTACCACGTGGCCCGATAACTCGGCGACTAACTCAGTCGATCGGTAAATAAACTGCGCGTCACATTCGTGGAAACGATAAGTGGCGAAGATCGGAATGCGTATATATACCCAAAAGGTGAGTCCAATGGTATTTACCTGTACAAATGAATGCGAGATAGTATGTATATATATATTATAAAGGCGGAGAAATCAGAGGATCCACAGTTTTCCTAAACTCGGAACGAATAACCACGACGATGACTGGACCGAGTCACGAGTGCTGACCTCGAAACTTTCGAAAGATGAACGGGAACGGGTTGCGCGCGGCGCGCCACGTGAGAGCTTGGATGCATCTGTATCCATATGTATATGTGAACACACATGCAAGCACTATGTATAATATATATATATATATGGATATGTACGTAATCGTTCGCGCAACCCCCATAAAGCCGAAGCCGAGCGAAATATCCCACGCGTATATACGGTATATGCATATGCATGCATGTATCTATACACATATGTATATATATCACTGCGGATGTCCTGTATCAGTGCCCCTGTGTTTGGGGCGTTTGGGGGCAAATTTGAATGTAAAGAACCCGGTATACCGGGTATATATGTACCCGTATACGTATACGAGAACGAGATGCTGGATGAAAGTATGCCTGCGGGCAATATTTACGAAATGGAGCAAAAGGCCAATGTAATGCCGCAAATGCGCGCCAAAATATTATCGCTCGTCCTTTTCCCTGAAACCACATCTTTTTATCATTCTTCACATTTAATCCTATCTCATTATTATTATTATTAATATTATTATTTCTGTAATTAATTAAATTACAATATTTTATGTGTTATTTTAAGATGCAATTTATAAAATAGGCTTCTGTCGTACACCAATCTTAGATTCGCTGCAAATATAGTTGTTAGTTAGGTCCAATTGAGTACAGAGTAAGTTCACTATAATAATAATAATAATAATACATATTTGTTAATTTAATTCGCAATTTTTCGGTTTAAAAATATGTAAATATACATAATCAATTGCACTCCTTGTATAGATCATTAATATTTTTAAACGTTAAATTATATTTTTGTAGAACGATGATTCGTCATCTTAATGTGCATTCTACAAAAAGATTCTACATTTTCAGAATAAAAGTATACGTTCATTTTATGTTTATATTTATTTTATGTTTAAATATAAGGTTTGTCTTATTTCAGTTCAACATTTGTGAAATATTGCGTCTTAAACCGTAACATTTCTAATTTTTTGTTACACTTTTTTATTAATTCCAAGTTGTTTCAGAAAGTTATTTTTTTTTTTTTAATTTGTAATCAAACTGAATTTGGTTTAGTTTAACTGTAATATATTATTTTATGCTTGTATTTTCAAGGAAGCTTATAATATAACTGCACTATTCAGGTTCTCGTTAAAACAATAATTTTATACAAATTTCATATTATGTTTAATTGTGCCTTCAGTTAATAACGTCTAGTTAGTTGTATTGATTTTATGCCCAGGCTGTACGTCAATGCACTTCAGACGACAAAACTGTTTACATAAGTTTTATCTTGATAAAGTTTCTTTGAAAAGCATTCCGTAACATTTTCCGTTTGTGGAGATGCATTACATGAAGAAGCTATAAATTTGTAAATTTTTTCCTCTAATTTTGAACGACGACACGATAAAACAACATTATATTCCCTTTCCATGATCCGAATCTCCTTTAATTTAATTCAATGATTGATGAAGTAGAAAAAATTTGAATTATCCCTTACTTATAAATTTATACGTTTATAACAGATAATGGAGCTGCATTACATAACAGTGCATATAAGAAGAAACGACACATCTGAAACGATTCGCACAGAATTAGAATACGCTGAAAAAAGTGAGGCTGCATGCGATAAATGGCAACACCATCGGGTTCAATTTTTCCATCTACATATTACGGAGCACATAATCCGTGTCAGCTAGAACCATGGTACCAGCCACTGACTCGTCTTATCACTTGGTTTGAGGATATCAACGGTAATCCTGCGATTTTACCACGAAAAGCAATGCGTACGGTGGGCTCTCTCTCTCATCAAGGCACGTGTTTTCAGGGCGACGGACGAACTCCGCATCCCCGTGTTACGCGTAAAAGTGCGGCGAATCACGAGTGATAATCGTGGACAAATTGGTATCGAACATTTATGAAATTACCATGCGGCAAGCTGCGAAGAGATTGATTAAAGAATTCCGATTACCGCGGTGCGTTTCACTCGCGCTATACGCTTTCTGCTATGTACTGCCCGAGCCACTAGTAGCCAGTGCTAAACCAAGCGGGCTTTGACACGGAGAAGGTTGAGGCTCGATATAGGTTGTCTGGTTGAGGATGCACCAATCGTGAAGCGAGCTTCGATGGGCGGGGATGTGGCGTGATCCTCGGTGACGTCACGCGCGCCTTAAGATCAATAAGTCCAAAACGCCATCCCGTATAGGTACACATATTTCCGTTGATTTCAAAAACATTTTGAATATAAGGGTGAAATTACCACTTTACCGCGTGCATCATCCGCCATTCCACTTTTTCTCTTTCTTACAAAATCACTACGATTCCAACGACGTTTTCACCTCGTCGTTTATTTCAATTGTTCATAACGACGCTTTTCAAAATCAACCTTTACTTTTTTTCTATACTCCCTTATTGCTTCTTATATATTACCGCTCTGGACTATATACCGCCGCTGAAAAAAAACATTTACAATTACGATCCCTACCTTACCGAGTGGTCGATCGGTCGGTAATTGCGCGAGGAGTCTTTCTTTTTTTTTTTTTTTTTTTTTTTTTTTTTTTTTTTTTTTTTTTTTTTTTTTTTTTTTTTTTTTTTTTTTTTTTTTTTTTTTTTTTTTTTTTTTACAAAATAAGGGGAAAAATGAATAATTTCTAATGATGGTTGCAAATGAATATCTACTTTTTTTCTAAACTTAAAATTACATGTATTAATTCTGACTTGCTTTTCGAGGTATTTAGATATTTATGAAATATAAAAATACATATTACGCAATAAGCACTCGAATCATTGATTGACAATGTATTTGAAACACTTTCGCTCCCAAAGAGTGCAATAGAAAAATGGTATGTATGTACTTGTGATTTCCGATTATACGATTTACAAATGCGCTGTTGCAGATTTTTTTATACACTCAATGATGTCTCTCTCACTCGAACTGTTCGCTTGTTCAAATTCGTGTAAATAAGTTTTATAAAAAAGCCACCAGTTATAGTGTCTGTACATTCTAAAACATTGTCTCTTAGGATGTCATAAAAAAAGAGAAAAAAAAAGAAAAAAAAAGATATATATATATATATATAAAAAAACTGAACGAATGTTCATCGTCAGACCCTCAACCGTGAGTTGTATCATCTTCCACAAAGTCCGCAGCCTCTTCTCTCGTTACGCATTCCACATGTGAGACTTTATTGCGAAACTTTACTCCATAAAATTTATTAGCGTGTTGAAGAAGTTCTGGCCTGTAAGAAATTTTAACGCATTAAATAAGAAGCATAATATTAAAATAAAAAATAGATAATAACATTTAACATTTAGAAATCGACTTCTGGTTTGAAAAAATTCTTCTTCTTTTAGTGTAAAATAAAATTGAACTATATTAAAGACACAATTAATCAATTAATTAATTACATTTGTTTACGATTCCGATTTACGACAACCGTCATCCGTTTATTGTGCATGATACCTAATGTTATGAGATGATCGGAATATTTGGTCTTAGCAAATGATAAAAAAGATTGTCCAGAAGAAATACAAATGAATATCACTAACAAGTCGGAGAAACGAATACCAGATTCATCCAAATATATACGGACTTGCACTAACTGCCCGACATCATTTAATTTTGATTAATCTAAACTCAACAACTTAATTATGACATTGCGTTAGCTTTATTTCACCTGAATGTTGTAGTGATGAATTGAGCTTCGGAACTGAGTTCGTGAATCATATCTGCTACTGCTTTTCTATGCTGTGCGTCTAGCGCCTGATCGATTTCATCAAACAAGTAGAAAGGTGCTGGATCACACTTTTGAATCGCAAATATCAAGGCCAATGCTACCAGAGACTTTTGGCCACCAGATAATTGATTCATTTCTCTCATCTCGCCTTTGTGTCCAGTGAACGAAACTCTGATACCTGTAAATGAATAAAGAAAACTCTTTTTTAATTCATTGCGTTTTGAAACTTTGCAAATGTTTAATAAGGCTACAGTTGAGACAATTACATTATCGATGTTATCGCGGTTAACCAAGCAGTTAAATAACAAACAAGTTTTACGTATAACATTTCTTTACTATTCCTTTACGCCTTTAATGTTTAAAATAGAAAAATCTTACTGTCAATGAGATCTAAGCTTATTTAACTAAATTATGTTTTCTCAATTTTTGTTTTAAAGTGCCGTGCATCTAACTCACATGGTGTCTATAAAATGTTAACTTTAGTACATAGAAATTTATCGCGGGAGTGATTGCTACGTATAATTGGATTCGATTGGATTTCCTCATCCAGTAATTGAATTTAGGAAAGATCTAGAGACTGAGAGCTATATAAGCTTGTAGAGACTAGAATGGGACAAGTCCATCTTTAAAGATGTCGGTCTCTTAAAATTGTTTCATGTTATATGACTGAACCATTTGAGATTCAAAACTCACCAACACCGATAAATTGATCAGAATCTGCAGCTCCAGGAGCTGTACCATCACCTTCCTCGCCGTCAGCTCTTCTCATTACCAACTGTGCACTACCTGATGGTACTAATTTTTTGAAAACTTCCGTGAAATACCTGCTTACCTAAAATAATAATAATAGTAATAATATTTTAAAAAATAAATAATAATAATAATGATAGAATATAAAAGTAATTGCAAATAAATAAATAAATAAATAGAGGCAAACAACAATCGACACATGGCAATCGGTTCCTGTTCGACCGTCCTTATTGCGTTAAAATTGTACTAGTAGTTGACTTTTGGTATTCGAGTAAGACTTGATGTGCCAAAAATTTTAAAATCCTATCGATATTATACATATCCTTTAGTTATTAATTGTATGTGCTTTCCTCTGTGGCTAGATTAAATTATTGCCACGTCTCTTTTTTAAATGGTGTCGAATCTTTTGCCCATATTAATCTATTCGATATAGTTCATGCATATTTTGATAAGACAAATACAGTTTGTGTTTGAACTTATAAAATTCAACTATTTAATAATTGTAACATGCATGATGTGAATTTCTTACTTGTTTAAAAGTAAACTGGATAGCTTCGCATTTCCGTTGTTCTAGAACCGACATAAGTTCCTTGATTTTTTCATCACCTCGATCTAGTTCTTCTTTTCGTTTTACCAGTTTCTCTTTTTGATCGCTGAATGAAGTGAACTGGTCCAAAGCTTTCTTGTTTACATGGCTGAAAGGATTTTTTTTTTTTTTTTTTTTTTTTACATTTTAGAAATAAATCGTCATTGTGAAAGATATAGTATAACGCGCATTTAGTCATAATGAATCATACCTGTATTTTTTCAAATGATTATTTGCCTTTTCCATCTCTTTAAACAGCTGTTTTGTGGATAGTTTACTATACTTTGTGATAGATTCTTTATTTGGCAATGCGCCGAGATCTGTAATTTTTTGTGTACACTCTGTTATTTTCTGCTGTAAAATATTTACTTTACTGGCCAGCTTTTCAAGACCCTTCGCATCAGCTTCGATCTTCTCCTGCGCTTCCTTTTCAAGTGCTTTCCACTTTTCAACTTCAGCAGCTTCTGTTTTTTGCTGTAAAAGAAATAGTTATTGGAAATGCTGAACAATATTTAGTTACCGAATAGTTAAATAAATATGCAGAACGCTAATAAATTTTAAACGACGTACTTTCTTCGCAGCGGCAACCACTTTTTCATTTTGAGTTTTAAAATCTGCATTTACTTTCAGTAATCTCTTCTCTATTTCTGCTAAGCTTGTATTTGAAGCATCTAGTTGCCGTTGACGATCTTCAACTGAAATTTCTTGTAACGCTAGACCTAATTCATCTCGGCGACGGATCAAATTATTGGTTAGCAAGTTTTCTAGTTTATTCTTATCTGCTTCTAGCCTCATTCTTTTGGCGAAAGCCTCTTTGTTTTCTTTCGTCAAACGTCTAATTGCATCGTTCAATTGATCCACCTGAAATGTGTAAATTTCACAGTATTTTAACCGTTCGTAACGTTATAGCAAGTATAAAGGATATATAGCAGCTGTTGCATATGTTAAGTCGCAAGAAATAGACAACGGTCTACTTTCGCAAATAAACAACCATTTATTTAGCTCGACTCTTTAAAACTTTATGGATATGTGTATTACAATTGAAATATAAACAGTTCACAATAAAATCTTTATGCTTAAATATTTTCTTATCTTGCCAGTTTTTAAGATAATGAGTACAATTGTAACGTTTTATTTATTCTCTAATGAATGTAGATATTTTGGTAATAGATCAAGTGCTCTAACACCCCTTTGAAAGAGTTAAACTAACCTGACTCTGATCGGCAACAGAAAGTTGTTCCATAAGATCCTGATGCAATTCACTCTCAAGTCCCTCCTTTGTAGCACGCATTGCCTCCAAATTTGATTTGCATTGTTGTAAACTTTTTTCTTTCGGTGACCTATATCTATCAATTGCACCAAGTTCTTCCTTCATTATACGAATTTCCGCTTTCATTTTATCATATATGTCTCTGAAATAGAAATTGTATTTCTTTCTGTTAAGTCTTTTTGTTGAATTTACATTTAAATACTGTTTTCAAAAATACATATTCGAGGATTTTTTCTGGATTTCTCTTACAATTTAGAAAATTTAATTGAATTTCATGAAAAATAAATTAAAGTCTCAATAAAGCTCAAATTAAAAAGAAAGTTGATCATGTAATTTTGCAAGGACCAATTTATGGGACCGTTAATTTCTAAATAGAAAATTAAAAAATAGAGTTTTTAACTTCAAAACTGTTCAATAGATTTTGAAACTAAAGCTTTATTGCGGATTTAACGTGTTCGGTCTTTTCGATTGACCAGTCAAGAAAGTAACACGTAACACGTTAAACCGAAAATAAACTTCAACCGAACAATAAGGGCAGAGTTCTTATGTTCGTGCTTTATAAGATTGATCGAATGAAAATTAATAAACTCGTCAAAGTCGTCTGTGTATAATTTGTCTTCGAAAAAATAACACAACCTACTTGGCTTTACTATTTTTAGTTTCGGTTCGTTGCATCTCACTGACGTATGTGCTGATATTTCGATCTGCATCTGCGATTTCATTTTTCAAGTTCTTCAATTGATTTTCGAGAGCAGTTATTTGCGACATGAGCTCGGATCTTGTTTTTTGTATTTCCAATCGGGATCTCAATGTATTAAAATATCCACCAGTTAGCGATCCTTTAGATGAAACTTGATCACCTTCTAAAGTAACGCAATCAAGGCCTGATGTTCGTGCGAGACTCGTTGCTGATTCTAAATTTCTGCAGATTAAAGTTTTTCCGAAGATGTACCTAAATTAACAATTTAAAAATCTTTGTATTCAATTGTAACGAAAAGAATATTTCAAATTCAAAATCGTGATATGCACCTTAAAGCTTTATCGTACTTCGCGTCATAGTTCAATTTTGATATCATTGGAATGGCATCTCGTGTATCTGGATAGTCTATTGGCCTAACATGCAATCGATTAAGCGGCATAAATGTAACCTCTCCAGGTAAGCGCTGGTTGTTCATTTCTTTTAATATCTTTGTGCCAAACTTGTCAGTCTCCACGATGTGATGAAAAAGTCGGTTTCCAGCTGTGACTTCAACAGCCATGTAAACGCTTTTGTCACAATCAAAGTTCTCTATGACAGGTCCATAATAGCAACCTACTTCATTTCTCATATCTGGGCGTTCTCTAGATAATAAAAATAAAGAATATATTAAAAGAGTTTCGAAACCAGCCCTGTCGAACTTTTCCATAATTTCTGCCGTCTTGCGGTTAATCTAAGCATTAAATACTAAATTGATATTTCAGGTTCTATATATAATATTGCTTGATAAAAATTGTATCCATATTGAACTATACATTAATATATTAAAATTATAGAAATGTTTATTATAATCATTCGAAATATACTGTCTGGATTAACATTCAAAAATACCAATAATAATCAAATAAAGAATAAAAAGATATTGAAAATTAAATAACTACTTTAAATGAATCGTGAAATGAACAAATGAAAATTTACTTACCTAAAAGTGTCCAGAACTTTACGCACACTGTCACGACCATTAAGAATAGGTTTTCCTGCCATTGATCTAAGACTCTGATCTGCTTTAGCTAAATCTTCCTTTAATCCAGATAATTTGAGCTGCATTACACTCTCCTGACGATACCTAATATGTGCGATAATTTAATAAGTTTACTTTAACAGATTTTTAATAACAAAAAAATTAGGGGTATTAATTATTAAAACAAAACAAATGAAGCTAACTGTTCTTTGCGCATTGCTTGACACTGGTCCTTTAATTTGTTATGCTCATAATATTGTTTGTTGTGTTCATCTATAGATAATTTTTGCTGCTCCATTTCTCGAGTATGTTCCTGAATCTTTTTTTCAAGTTGACCACGTTTTTCTTCATCTTTCTTTAAATCTTCACGAATTTTTTTCTCGTGATCCTCCTTATCTTTAATTTGTTTAGTCAATTGCTTTAATTCATTTTGAATCCAGGTATCTCTGTCAGCCTATAAGAGTAAAATATCATCAACAATATTATATATAGCTCTATAAAATATTACTTTTTGATGATTAATATTGATAAATATTGATTATTCTGTACTTTACCTTTGTAGTGAACTGACTACCTCGGCCTTGCTTAGCATACAGTTCTTTTCGTTTTTGTTCTTTTAAACCCAATTCCCTCGTACGCTCTTCTTCAATACGTTTCATTTCCTCATACTACATTAAAAATCAATTCATTTTAATAAATTATTGTATTCTAGTTAAAGTTGGTTAAAAATGATTTAAATCGAGAATATTAATTAGTTTTACCTGGGGTTTAATATTTTCCAGTTCCTTTTCCTTTGTTGCAATTTGAGCTTGCAATTTTTCCAATTCATTTTGCGCACGGACGCGACTCTCATTATCACCCTTGACTTCCTCTAATAAATCATTGATAGTTAAGGTCAATTTGGTTTTTTCTTTCAAAAGTTGCTGCTGTTCCGCACTGCAAGAAATTTCATAAGACCATAACATTGTTTAATACAATCTATTACATAATAATCTATTAAACTAATTAAACAAAAATTTACTTTATGTCACTCTCATTTCAAGAATTACGATCAGCATATTCATATTGTAAACATTTTTTTAAATTAAATGAAAGATACTATGTTATTTATAATATTAAGAGTACAATTCGAAATAATTTAAAACAGAACTATTTGATTAGCTTTTTTATTATGTTGTTGAAAAACATTTAAAACATACCTTAAAGTGTCACGTTCTTCTTTAGCTGTTTGAGCATCTTTTTTTGCTTCCTTATGACGCTTAGTTGCTTGTCGAACTTTATCTTGTGCATTTTTTACATCTGATCCAAGAGATGCCTGCTCTTGACCACTTTTCGCCCGGGATGCTTCAACTTCTTCTAGTTTGCGTTTATTTTCTTTCAATTCCTGTTCATGTATTATGTATTCTAATGTACGACGCTGTTTGTCATATCGTTCATACTCTTTAAGTTCCTCTTTTTCTTCTCTTAATGTTTGTAAACGTTCCTCTAGATATAGAAAAATAGAATCATAAAAATTCAATAAAAAAAAAAAAAAAAAAATTTATAATATATTTAACTCTCAATGGATTAAAAATTGGTGGTCTAGATAAAAATGAGTGTAAGCCACCGATCAATTGGAGACCGTATTATCCTATAAATGCAGCTTATGCCTTTTTTTTCGAATCTTTTCTAATTTGCCCTCAGTTTCTTTAAGAATAGCTTTTGATTCTTCTCTTCTATCATCGTAGACTCTTGTACCAGCTACTTCTCGTAAAAGCTTCAATCTTTGAGAATCTGGAGCTGTAGCCATTTGGTTAATCTATTGAAATAAAAAGGTTAAAATAAGCCTTTACACATTTGTTCCGTTGTTAATATGTACCTTTCCTTGCTTAACAATGTAATAAGGATTAGATCTCGAAAAACCAGCGGATTCCAATAAGTTCATAACATCGTTTCTAGTAACAATCTTCTTATTCAAAAAATATTGGTCTTTTTTCGAACCAATAACTCGTCTGAGATAGACTTCTTCTTTTTCAATCTGGTAAAAAATAACGATTTATTTTATTGTAAATTTCAAGAGTGATCTCCACTGGAAGTTTTACTCGCATATAGGTAGGTTTATATAAATTTATGTAAAATTATTGAACTTAAATATTTACATAATGTTCTCAAAATGATTGTAAATAAAAGATGGCTGCGAAAAAAGAACTGGTATAGAAAATATCAACCAAAATTAACATCTCATTTTCACATTTAATTCATAAACTTAAAAGTTTATAGATATTGCACATAAGAAAATAATTATATTTAGTGGATTGATGAATAAAAGGATCGTAAGTAATAGTAATATATTTTATTAATCACATACTGGGAGTCGTCCATCTGTATTGTCAAAAATTATTTCCACATGAGCTGAAATTACTCGGGGTCCGGTTCCTTCGTGAAGCAAAGCTTGGCGTTGTTCTGCTCGTAAATGCGAAAATTCATCACTAAGTACAAACTGTATGGCATAGAAGAAGTTACTTTTTCCAGACCCATTTCTTCCAACTAATAAGATTTGAAACAAGAAGGTAATATATTTAAACATTTACGCTAAAATCTAAGCATATGAAAACTTAAAAAATATATTATAATACGTTTGCTAATTACCAACAACATTGTGACGTGAATCGAAGGGTTCAACAACTGTTTGTTCTCTGTAGGATTTAAATCCTTGTATGATAACCTGGAGAGTAATAAGAGTAATGCAAAATCAGACAGTTGTCAGTCTGTAAACTATGTTTCATTTAACAATACACTGTGATTTCAATGAATAATAGTTTAAATTACAATAGTTTACATTTTATTTAAATTCACTTTTTGTTTGTCTACTCCTCAATTCAGTTCTAAGAAAGTTTTTGGAAGTCGAAAATTATAGTCTAAATTGATATTTAGTATAGATATGACAAAACGGAGTGAGTACATTGACATGTACAAGGGGAATCTAGCAAAAACGCACCTGTTTGATAAACATTTTGGCTTTCCGAATCACATAAACATTCTCACAAAGTCTCTTTAATTAGGTTAGTCTTAAATCTGCCTGCCAAAACTCAAGTTGAGTTTTTGTTTATTCGTCATGTAAAGAAATCAGTTAATATATTGCAATTTGTGTATCCGCAAGATCCGCAACGACCGCGATTGTGATGTGTAGTCGGGTATGTGTATATATTTTAGATTGCATATATGTAAGTACATGTATACGCGACGTATACGCGACCTACGCGACTCCGCGAGACGATGCGCTTATTCGATGCACAAGCATAACGCACACATATGCATATACACATATGCATATACATATATACCCTATTGCCAACATATAGAGAAGTTTTTGAGCATATTACAGGGAAGATGTAGCTGGGGAGATAATAAAGGACAACGATATAGCGCATTGCATAAGAGTGTCTTTCTTAGTCTCATTGGGGAGAAGAAATTCTAATAACTCTTGCCTCTGTTTGACATAGGCTCGTGCCTTCTAATATATCTTCGTTGCTGTAACATTTATCCATCAGAAATTCAAAATAGGAAATTTTAGGAAAAAAAGTTACTAGATTTAAGCGGGAAAGTCAATGGGCCAATGAGAGGCGAGCTTTAGACATACATCACATGAATCGATCAGTACATACAGTAAAAAATGTAGAGTGCATAAACATTTGGTTATAAATTTATTAACTATATATATACACCGCCAGTCACAAATCAACGAGTCTTATCAACTTCCGTCTCTATAACAATATACATATGAGATTTATGATCAGGAAGAACAAATGAAAAAAGTCAATGAACTATATTATTTATCACACGGTGAAAGCTAATTTGCTATAATATCGCACATATATACATATAATCAGTCACTATATATTTTCTGTTTCATATTGTTACTATATATTTTAAAAATGGTTTAAACGTTTCAATTATAGTTGCTTATTATTGTTTGTCGCAAAAAAGAGTTTATGCAAAAGAGATGTACACATCTATATATATAGCTGTATTCAGAGAATTATTTCCTACTGTTTCATTTATTCGGTAATCCACCAACCATAATTGTGCGCTCTTATATAGCGAAGAAATATTTATTATCTGGTTTTATTATATAGTAGATCTCACGAAGTCTCCTCTTTACTTTCTAGTAGGAATCTCTCGTCGTGTATAATATGTGAGACTTTTTTCGTCCTCTATACTCGAATAAGATGTCTGCAGTATACCAACATAAAATAGATCAATAATACCCATAAAATATAAATATGATTTCATTTCAAGTCCAAATATATATACAACATTGAATAAAAAATATATTTGTTTGATAGATATATATATATATATATATATATATATATATATAAATATATTTAGATCCAAGGGCAGTTTCAGGGACGATTTTCGTGATATTGTGGCAGTTTCGGGGACATTTGGCAGTTTTGGGTACTGTCCCCATAAGAATTCGAGAACAACGGCAGTTTCGGGGACATTTCCCGTTAATTTAGTGGTAGTTTCGGGGACTTTTCGAATTTTTTTTTTTAAACTAGTTAGCCCACGTAAAGGTTAGGTTAGGTTATTTTTTAAGGGTGGGGGCGGGGGAGTCATAGCCCCGCTCCTTATGCGATATACTGCGGGCTTGTGTCCCCAAAAGTGCCCTTGGACATACATATATATAACTATATATGTCATACCGATAGTTCCAGGACTGTCCATTAAAACGTTGCGAAGCACAGTTCTGGAACTGTCGGTAATTTTCCAAAAAATTTCGAGGACGGTCCTGGAAGTATGCACTTGTCCTGGAACTATCGGTAATGTGCCATTTTTGGACCTGGAACTGACGGTATTCCATATATATATATATATATATTATATATATATATATATATATATGTATATTATGTTGTAATTATATCTTTGGTACATTTCGGGGACACATATATATTATATTTGGTACATTTTGAGAACGACGATGTGTCTACTTTGGGGACGTCCCCGAAATTTTCTTCCCCAAAATGTACCAAAGATATAGTTATATATAAATATGCAAAACGCATAGTTCAAGGACCAAATGTGGCAATATACCGTTAGTTCCAGGTCTTTTGCATAGTTCAAGGACCGTCCCGGAAATTAGGTTAGTTTTTAAGCGGGGGGATCCGGGGGGCAAGGCCCCCCCGCTAGGCATGTTATGTCCACCCTCCCCCCTCTCCGCCCCCTGCGGGGGCGAAAACAGTATAGGCGGTTCCCCGTCCATATTTATATATATATATATATATATATATATATTTCATGGATATATGTATTCGACTGCGTGAATATTATAAAATACATACATACAAATAAAATCACATATTTTTAAACATTATTAAAACATCAAAATTTGGATTAACAAGAATTCAGAAGTATTCGCGTTGTAGAAGAAATTAATCCATTTTAAATAATTTTTAATCCTTTTTAAAGTTTTCACCTATGAATCTTTTTTTTTTTTACTTATAAATTTATAATCTTGGCTGTGTCAGACATTCATATAAGTATTTAATATATAAAAGATTTATAAGCTTAGGATGCTCTATATACTATATACACACCTTATTTGGCTTTCCACTATTTATCATTTTTTATCATTTTTTAACAAGATTTTTTATTAAATATGAAGTATAAAAAACATGGCAAATAATTAAAATTCAAATAACTTATTTTTCAGTTGTATCTCTGCATGGATTAATGGACATCCTTTTCGTTCTATTTGATGGTTTAATGCAACAACAACAACAACAACAACAACATTAATAATCATAATTATAATAATAATGATGATGATGATAATAAATATGTAATAATAATTTATACCTTGATTACCACCACCGACGCGGATAAAACAGACTTCTACGTTAATAAAACAGAGTTGTTTGCGTGGCATGAAAATGCACCATACCGGTCCCTTCTCTTGAGAGGCGTTGGGGCATATGGAGGGATGACAAAATCAGTAAAAACAGCCGTTTGATTGAAGGCCTCAATGATATCAATATTTAACTATATGATGCGAAATAATATAAAGCTTTAAGGTGCATGTCCCGATTTTTATTTTAAAATTTGATCGAAAGATTTTTAAATTATTAATTTAAGTAAACAAAGTGTTGGGCTCTGGAGCAAGATTATAAAATAAAGTATATAAAACCATAGGTAAATTGTAAAATAATAGCAAAGTAACAAATTTTGAAAATTGGGATTTTTCTTTTATTTTATTAGTATATCAAATGTCTAAAATTAATTCTAAAGAAATATATTCTTGAAATCATTTATGTTTACTAAAGTAATTTCAAATTTCTTGACTGAGCACGGTCTGTAGATTTGAAAGTTTATTTTTTAAAGCAGCAATTCCCATAATTACAATGTTCTCTGGTTTTAACGAGCCACAAGTTTCCACATTGAAAAAAAATTTATTTGCTTTTGCCTCCCAGTTATATGGTGCTTCATCTGAAAAGTGAAAAATTGAAAATAGTATAAATATGTATAAATTCATATTATTTTAACTTTATATTTTTAACATTGAAAAAATGTAAATAGTTATAGCTTAACTACATAAACATTATATTATAATTTATAAAATTTATGAAAAATGTTTGGAATTGAAGGTACTTGAAATGGAATTATATAAATTATAATTAAATGAATTTGTTGCAAAAAAAAAAAAAAAAAAAAAATCCACTGATTTTATATGTATTGTCGGTATAGTTGAATATTGTAGCAATGCATATATACGTATTTTGGTCACCATATGAAATCAGTCTTTTATAGGTCAGTTTAAAATACTATATATACTTATAATAATTTAATAATATACTTAATACTTGCTTCTATATATACCATTACGGTTCAACTAGCAAGGTTTGCTCGTCACCCCTCACAGGACTACACATAAATAACAATAATTATATACCTCAAAAACATTATCCCAACACAATCGGCCCCGTGCAAATCGGCACCGTTTATTAGCGAACACGGGGCGCGCCGATCACTGAAAAACCATTCACGGTGCCGAAAACTACAACAGCAACGTGTCGTTCGAAAACTTCGACAGCAATGTTTATTTTCCGATTTAATATTTTCAATGCAAATTCGGAAAAACATTGCTCGACGGGGATTCGAACCTGCGATTTGAGAACGTTCAGTTTACTAGAGGCCATCAGGCGCAAACCGCACTTATGTACCCACTGTCCCTTTAAATCAGTCTTTTTATATTTAAACAGTTTTAGGCGCATAGATAGGAACTATATATCAACATATTCAATAAATTATCACTGACAATGCGAGCATTACAAAAGATCTAACTATAAATATATTTATAAATTAACTTTCTTATCACCTTGTTCGTAATAATAAATTACATATTGCTTTATTATCTGTTGGTGATGAGGGAATTCGTCATTATAATACCGATGTAGAGGTTTTATCTCAAAGTGAAGGTGGACGTTTTTTTTTTTTTTTTTTTTTTTTTTTTTTTTTTTTTTTTTTTTTTTTTTTTTTTTTTTTTTTTTTTTTTTTTTTTTTTTT
>JAPYZR010003645.1:0-13784 GCA_030522945.1 Trichopria nigra
ACCAATGCCGACGCGAGATGATGATAAAAGATGGAAATACGGTCGATACGTCAGGATAAAATTGTTTATTTAAACCGTAGGAATTACGTTCGCATTTAAGCAATGTACGGCAAGATATTATTTCGATATTGTTCAGGTGCAAAGACTTTTATTCTTTTTTTTTTTCTAAATGTTTTTCATCGTAAGTCGATCTACGAGCATTATATATGTGATAATAAATTTTAATAAACTATCATGTACGATTGGACGACAAAACTATGATTAGGTATGAGAGTTCTAAATTGTAATTATGTATACGACTTTCGTTACCATCGTTATTTTATAATCAATTATAACGTGTAAATGCATATGAATATACAGCCAACGTCGCGATGTTTTGAGACAATTATTTCTACGTGAATGTCAGTCTTATAGTTCGTATATATATAAATGCATGCTTAATCCGATTTACTCGAATAAAATAAAGTTATAAGAACAGGAAATTGCACGACGACCATCTACATATATTATATCTAGTATACATATGATACAAAATTGTAATTTGTATTTATATATATAGACTTATTTCATTTTCAAAACATATGGTCAATTATTTTTTGTTATTTTTAACAGGATTTAGTTTTTAACCTTTGAAAGAGGTAAAAAGTGAATGTTTTGAAAGTATTTCGACGAGAGATATTTCGCAATATTTTTCATATGCGATTTCATGTATATTTTTGTATGACATCGAGCGAATGCGAGAATACTGCGTGTGTGTGTGTGGCTACAAATCAAACTCCTTTATTTTTCTTTTTTCAATTTCCTGTAAGCTTTTCGTTATCATTCGATGCTTTCGTTTTGTGTATTGCAGTGATATTTATATTAAAATTGACGTTTCTTCCATAAGTGAATTTATATCTATTGTCGTCCATGACAGAAAAATTTAGAAAAAAATATTTTTTTTTTTTAATTTTCCGGCAGTTTATTAAATTTCTTACTATTCTATCAAATTTCGACCGATTAAAGCAGTTGTTTTCAATTATTTACTCGTTTTTGAATGACCACAAACATATTACGAGTTAAATTTTAACGTTGTGTTAAAAGCGTAAAATAAAGAATTCTATTTAGTGTGAAATTCTAAATAGGTTTCGTAGCCCGACAAAAAGCGCAGACAACAAAAACAAACCGAGAAATATGTAACAGTAAAACGTTTTAGATCTCGGGTTTCAAAGGGAGACCGAGATGCCGAAAGATCCCGCGCACGTCTCGCGTCGAAACAAAAACTCGGGGATTAGAATAAAAGCTTAGGCTGGGAGAAGAAATTCGGAATCCTCTTGGAGAATTTTCGACTTCGACGTTATTGTTCCTAGCCGTGAGCCACCCCCCGACGGAAGGACGGACAGACGCCGCCGCCCCCGCGATTACTTTCCGCCTCCGCGCACCGAACCCTCGCGTTTCGTTTCCATCCCTCAGACATCCCTCTGTTTCTCTCCCTCCGTTCGTCAGCTGCTCGCTTTCTCTCTCGCGTTGACTGCAAACTCCGATTGGATCCCGACATTTATATATATATATACAAATACAATACACGCGCACGAGAGTTCTGAAACTGACGAATACCATTTCATAAATGGTATTTTACGTTTAATTTCGAGCAAATTGTCTTTTAGCAAAATGTCGGCCAATTCATAGAATTCCAATATAACATGCGATTCATGTCAACTAATCACGAGCTTGGAAAATCCATATTCGTATTATAATTGTCAAATACAAACGCAATGTTCGCTCCGTCGAATTAGTAATGCGAGCAATTGGGATTAACCAATCGGACGGCGAGGCAATTCATCGTTATTTACGTTACAAATAATGAAATACTTAGAAATGAAAGTATACCCTCATTTTGAGACACCCTATAGATATATTTCCTCTTTGGAGTCACGTCTAAAATACCGACGCGTTCATCTAAGGGATACCCGTAGGACGTAACAACTTCTTTGCTCCTAGATGGAAACCCTCCTTCTCGCTCAGGAGGACGTGGCCGCCGCTCTCCTCGCCCAATTTCGACACAGTTAATCGAACTTCGAAGGGCCGATGTTTTCGCGACAGCGCCAATTCGAGTTTCGAGGACGTGAGCCCACCCTTCACACCAACAAGCTGGCTGCTCCGAATTGTTTAACCCGAAATTAAATTAGAACTGTTTGTTTTTGTTTTTTTGTGAGAAAGTAAACTGCCGAAAGTTCAGTCTTGCTACAGTTGTCGGCTTCGAAGTTTTAGAACATTATTATGTAGCGGAGCAATAGAGAATGCTCACTTTTGATATATGTACATAGTCGCGCGATAGCTATGAAAAAGCGCGAACCGTGTAGAGCGTCCTAGCGAATCTCGCCCAATCAGAAGAGAGTACGTTTACGGAACTGCATTGCTAAATACTAGAACAACTGCGGCACCCCTTATTCTCCAGTAGAGGTATATTTCTAACTCTTTTTAAAGTTTTGCTAACTTTTTTTTTTACTATAACTAAATTAAAAACTGACAAATCCTGAAACATAGTCCCCTTTTCTGGACTGTTATAACGTAGAAATTCTAGAAAGGCCCTTTCGTCGAAAAAGCTACCGTAGTGTCAGCTGCTTGGTAGATCTCGGTAGTGCACCATCAAACAGAACATGTTTGGCCAACGGGCTTGACTGATTTCTCTAATTTTCACCGAAATGGGATGCAACAATTGATTACTTTCGGTGCTATATATAATTAAGAAATAAATTTGTACAAAAACTTTTATTATGTCCTTAGGCAAACACAACTATGTCGATTGCTTATGTACTACTGAGACCGAATCATCCCTGTTGGAATATAAATATTACCCAGCATTATACTCAATACTGGCCAACCTGCAAAAATCTCTCTAAGAAATAAATAAAGAAAAAAAAAAAAAAAAAATCTTCCGGGGAATGCTGGCCAACTTTTGGATTAATAAATCTCAACATCTCTAAAAAAATCCTAAAATTCATTTACAATGCTTTACACAACAAGATCCTGCCGAAGTTTTATTTGTGCAAATTAGTCCCGCTCAAGCATCAACTTTGGACAAATCCCAAAACAAAAATTCGGGACGGCGGTGAAGCAAAGGAAATTCGAGTACGTATCGCGACTCGAAATCGCAACAAAACATCGGCGGAAGGTGAGCGCGATCGGTTACGAATTTCTGAATAAGCTTGATTGTTTCGTGATCCGAGCCGCCGCGCCGGGTGCATGGCTGGCCGGCTTTCGTAATCTGCCTATTGAAACGTCGCCGCATCTGGAATCGTCATCTGCGGGCCAATCTGTGCCGCAATCTGAGTCGCTTCGCTGATTTCGGTGATCCTATTAGTCGAAGGCGATTTGACGAGCTCGCAGGTATTTTCCTGGCTTGGCGAATGCGACGTGCAAGAGGCCCTATACACGCGGGGAAACGAGGGCGCGTATACATGCGAGTGGGGCTTAAGCGGACGATTAGAGGAGCCCCAAGCCTCGAATCCCGGGCGATGCAATACTATACGCATTTGACCGATTCCTCGTGGGTGAATCCGCGAGATCTTCTGCGGGGCGACATAATGGATTCGCTCGTGACTTTGACGCGTCTCTGAAGGGAAACTCTTGTATACGAGTGAAAGAAACTTCAGATGAAAATCTTTCCTGATCCTTTAAGGCTGGAAATGATGTGAGACGTTACAATTGCGTCGATGGATTTGGACACTTTTCAAAATCACCTTCGCATTTTGTCCCGAAATTAGGTTCGGTAACATACACCAAGCGATGACAATTTCAAATATGCCACGGAGCGTTCCTACAATTCTTGGAACTGCATATATAGTGCGAATTCGAGAAATTCCTAACAAATCTTGGGATCTTGAAGAAATGGAATGTTATTTGCAAACTGGAAGGTACCTATAATTTATCCAACTACAAGTAAATTGCTATCATCATATAGCAGAATTAACAGATTCTCTGATAATCACTGTTTGCTGTATGTACAGGGATACCCATGTTTCGAGAATGTTTCACGAAAATACATTTCACGTAGCAACAGCTTTGGCCGTAAATGTTGCTGATCGTCTTCTTTCCTTGTTTAAGGAAACCCCAAGAATTTCGCCAGCATGGCTATCGGTAATAAGTTAAGTTGATTCAGCAGATAGAAAAGAATCGACAATAAATAAATCCAATACCAATAAATGATATGTTAATATTTGCAATAAAACATTGACACTTACCAGGCCGTTTGAGCAACGAGTCATCTCGGGGGTGCAATTGGCTACCAGGTAAGAGGGACTGGCCCGAACCCGGAGTAGCGGCAGTGGGTATTCCCGTCGCCAGGGAATGATGCGAGGGTGTAGCCGAGTACCACGCGTGCGGCCATCCTGCCGCCTGTCCGTTGAACATCCTCAATTTGTCGTAGACGCTTTCGGTGCCTTGATGAGCGTGCACTGCCGCGGCCTGTTGCTCCTTCTGAGACGCTAGGTTCCTAAGTACCCTGTTGATCGACGAGACCTGCAATCGGAAAAGACAAACTCGTTCGAGCGAAAAAAACCTTGCATGAGAAAAGACCGAGAAAAGATAGAACGTCGTCCTCGTCATCGTCGTCAAAAAAAAAAAGGAAATTTGGAACGTAGCGAGTGATCCGATTGTGCCGCTTTCAGATTTATGAATGTTATCCTTGGCGCAAAGCCAATCAAAGGAGCTGAGTTGCAACGCGAACAAAAAGAGACCGATTTAAAGAGACGCGAGTTAAGAGAGGGAGGCGTTCCGAAAAATTATTGGTTCAACCTCCACTTGTCACAACAATGACGACTGCCATCGAATTACTTTCTATTTCGCGTTCTTTCCCGGGAGACCATTCGGGGAGGTAGATGAAAGGACGCCGCCAACCAATTATTATTACATAAAACGCTTTTCTCGACTCTCTCTCTCTCTCTCTCTCTCACTCCCCCCGGCCCTCTCGTCGCATCTCCCCGCACTGCCTTCTTCACCTTGATACGGCAACCAGTGGCTAACTCGAAAGTTATAACGAGCCGCTGACTCGCTAGTGCCGTCGTTTGCCGCGCTCGATGTACATAATAGTCCTCTCCCCAGCTGTAGACGCTAATACATCATACGCTTACATTATTATGACGCGCGCGGATTTCTCAAACGATTCATGAAACCTTTAGAAGTATGAATATTTCAAACTTCTTAACGATACTTGCTTTTAGCTGCGAGTACCTTATTCCGATTTCAGAGAATCGCCCGTTTCTCTTGTGCGTTGCGTACTCCGACGGCGCTCGGTCACAAATTACTAACGAATGGCAAACTGTTTATACTTGGACTGAACGCTACTGCGACTTGCTGGATGTTGAATAACTGTTGAAAAGTACAATTAATAAGTTTATCGTACAATTTGTGATGTCATCTTTAGCGCGCGAGATCCTATTTGAATAGCTACGGACGTAACGAACGAGTTCCCAATAGAAATTGTCCGCTCCAATCTCGAAGTAACTGCACAGTATGCAGAGTAGAGGTTCGGCGAAGCCACGGATTGAATATTACGAGCTTTCGAGAATAACTCCAAAAGCGACGACTAGTTAGAGCGTCGCATACAGTTTGGTAGAAGCGCCCGGACAGCGAGAGGGCGTTCTAGCCTAACCTAACCTGCTCCATAGGTTTCTCATCCCATCCGTCGACTGGTACGTACGCTGGTCCGGTCTGGCCGCCGCACAACAGCCGCAGCACTGATGCAGACCATTACACGCGCGACCGGACACGAATAATTGTGCAACACGCTTAACTGATCCCATTCACCCTGATTCTACCCGCTTCTATCCATGCCGGCTACCGTACCCCTCCCACAATTCTACCCGCCGCAACGGCACCAACACCAGTTGAGGCCACTAACACTATTGCCGCATCAGTCAAAGCGAAAACCAAAAGAATTGAGAGAACGAGGGAGTGGGCTAGGATCCACTCGTCGTTTCCGTACAGCGATTTTCGACGAGTATGTGTGCATAGAGTCGTTGATTGATCAAGCCGGCCTGTTTCCATCCATTTCATCCCCTCCGAGCAAAACCTATCCCTAAACACCAACCCTGGCAGATAACGACGACTACGCGTGCCACGGCACATCGAGAAAAAGCCTTCGTCTTCTCCGCGTAATCCATGCCAAACACGAGAATTTCACCCGAGTTGATGAAACGCACAGGCAGGGAAGGAGACTGCGGGATTAGGAATGCCTATTTTCCTAAGCCTGGTAAAGGAAGCAGTATTTGCCTTCGTTTGTCAAAAATGTCGCAAATACTACTTGAAAAGTTGATGAATCGGTGGATTTTCGAGTTTGCCATTTGTTGGCGTAACCGTGAATGTGGGATGAGGTTAGGGTATAGATACGTATGAATCGGCCGTAAAATAGCCCACTATGTCCAAGATCTTGCTCTACTGAAAGAAGTCGTTGCCGAATGAGACGTATAGGCACCGACCTACATTCAGAGGTTCGCTACAAAGGGCTGGTATGAATTGATCTATTATATCTACTATCTACTATATCGAGAGATATTACTCGTGACACAAACATGACAAACCAAACGGGAAGTACACATCAATCGGAAGTAGTTATGTACTCTCCCTACGTTCCTTCCAAATCGACAGCGAATTTGAAAGAAGTCAGGATAGTATATTAGAAGCCGGTGCGGACGATACCAGTTTGGAATTTCCGTCGTGAGTGGCACCAGAACGACCCGTATGGGAAGGATGTTTGGGAAGCGCAGCAGTGTACGCGGGAGATGATTCTTTCGGATTGGAGGGCACGGCCTGCACGAACGAGGGTGGACAATGTCGAGTCCGCGTAATGGACCGATTACCCCACCCAGCCGATCGCATTGACGAGACTTTGATTAGGGTCGAGTGGCCGGATCTGACGGGTAAGTACCGGACGGCTGCGCACCCTGATAAGCCTATAGTTCACTCTCTGTTCTCCCTTCTACGCTAGTCGATAAACTGCTGGAAACATTATGCGCATCGAACGCGTGTTCTTGACGTGGAAGCATTTCAGGAGCGGTCTATTAGTCGAATGCCTAAGTAACCCTTTCGTCTCTCGCGAATCCTCTCCCCGTGCTTAATCGAGTTTTCCGCGTCGCTCCTATTATCCGATTTCGTTTGAGGTTCAGCTAGCAAGTAATGGACAACGACTATTTTTGCTTCGCGATTACGCCATTAACGGATCCCAATTGATTTGCATTTAGATCATGAAGGTAGCTTTTACTTACACTTGGTATATTGTCGTTATTGCACACGCCTTCTTGCAATAATCGATCCCGGATTTCCCAGGCAAAGATCGAGGGGCATTCTCGCTTGTAATCGGCAATCTTATTGACTACAGGTGTCGTCGCTACTCGAGGCTTACTTCCGCCTATTGCTCGCGGTTTTATGGAGCCAGTCTCGTAATATCTATAACACATGTAAGAAAGTTTCTAGTGATTATCGCCAAAGTAACAGATTTCACATCAGTGAGAACAGGTATAGAATTCCGATAACCAATAAATCTCGATATTTCTGAGGACGTGTCCTTGGATCATCGGTATTTGGCATTAAGTATCGTGCGTCAAACAAGAGAATGCTTTAAAATGCAAGAAGGCTAATAATAACAAAGAAATGCGTGTATGCCAAATGGATCGGACGGATCAAGTATACCGTAGCCCGCAGAAAACTTACCGGCCAAGTATCTTGGAGACGCATCCGTTGCTGACCTGGAGAATGCGCGAGATGTCGCAAGGTCTGGCGCCGCCGTGGGCCAATTCCACGATCTTCTGCCTGGTAGAATCCGGCAAAGGCCTTCCGTTCACGTAAACGCCGCCGAGCTGGTTAACCCCGCTGTGTCCTGCAGCCGAGCAGCCAAATATCGAGTTTTGTCCTACCATGGAGCCCCCCAAGCCCACGCCGCCCCCGTGCATCAAGTCTTCTTCTGTATGAAAGCAAAACGCACGCTAGTAGATAAACATCCACCTAATACATTACACGTATACACGCCTCTCCGTTGTCGACATATATGTATATGCGTATGCGTGTCGGATCGGCAAACATGCGCTTCCATATAACTAGCGAGTGAAATGCGCGAATCCTTATTCCCTAATTACCTGTGCAGTGACAGCCTACATTGTGTGCACGCAAATTGTGCGCTTCGCTGACGCGATAAACGCAAATTGCGTCTATCAAATCCTACACCTGAAAACGCCCGCTAATGAAAACCGAAATTTAACTGAATGTGCAAACATCGTCCGTATTTTACTTTTCGATATATAGCGCACATATATATGTATATATGATATTTTCCTCCTTTAAATAAACATTTTCATGTAGGTATGATTCCTGATTAGTTATTGAAAAATTAAATTTGGGATTTATTGAAATTGAAACTTTGATATCGCTTTAGAAATGATCAGAAGAGCAGGAGTTAAGGATTAAAAAGTGCTTGATATATATTTGCTTTAAAGTTATCGCGATTATAACGGGATAGGTACGTTTAAGAACTAAAGAAATGTAATACGCAAACGTCGTGATTGTCTGATATAAAAATTATAAAATCAATAAATATACTTCTTATTTACAAGTATATAAGGTTTAGGAATCGTGAAAGCTTTTGAAAGTTTTTTTTTTGTTTCTTTTATTATTTCTAAAAGTCACTCATTTCCTTGTTTCTCCGTGAATCCCACTCTGTGAGAGAATATCGTTAACATTATTATCGCAAGATTTCGCTCGTGCAAAGAGACGCTACCTGCCTGCTTTCTTTGTAAACACACCCGCGACATTTCATTTTCGCGGCAGAGCGCGACGAAAAGGTATAAGAAGAGCAGCTGCCTCCGCTAAATGCATCCTGCAATTAACGAAATTAATTAATCTCCGCTTTTGCGAAGGTCCCCGTCAAGAAATACTTGGGATGTAATTTAAATGGCTGCTGCTGCTGCTGCTGCCTCGCATGCCGTCGCTATAGCTCAACCCGTTGCGTTATAATTCCGGTAGAAGGTAGCGCTTTGAACGAAGCTCGTCGCCGTATTTGGAGTAAAGACGCCCAGGCACACACCCCTTTAAACGTGAATTATGCGAATCCGCGTATACATATACGTGTATACATCAGTTGCATCTAACCGTCGTGCGTCTTTTACGGTTGCGCACCTCTTTCTACCCATAAACGCCTCGAGTAATGAAGGAAAACTGGCATTGAA
This sequence comes from Trichopria nigra, assembly GCA_030522945.1. Lineage (NCBI taxonomy): Eukaryota > Metazoa > Arthropoda > Insecta > Hymenoptera > Diapriidae > Trichopria > Trichopria nigra. The sequence goes on from JAPYZR010003645.1 coordinate 9,198, forward strand.
ATTTGTCAAGCTTTCATTTCATTTGTTCGTCATTCACCGGCGCTCTCTCATTACGCCAATGAAATAGGTCCCGCTATTTAGAAAAGTTTCCTTTTCAATAGCATTCATCATACATCCATTACGTATTCGTTATTAATTGCGTTCCTTTGAATGGGCTTCGCGTTTACAATGTGAAAAGGAAATTAAATTGCCAGTAATCAACGGAAAATGCTCAAATAATTCAGTAAAGGGGTTCCTGGGGAAATAATTCGTCGAAATATAGTACACGGGCCCGGATAGTTGACTCATCAAATTTTGACTTTCTAATCTATATGTAATGAAATTATGTTCTCGTTTGATAAATTCATTCTTTTCTTTGGAGCATATTCTTTCTATATAAAAATTATTCGACGATAACGATCTGACGAATGCATTGATTGAATTGGTATATATTCAACAAATTATTCTTTGACTATACAGGTAGTTTTATTTTCGAATAATGACAATTGTAAAGTTTTCATTCATCGAACCCGTTTCAAAGATTTCGATAAATTGCTTTTCGATAAAAAACCTTTAATGGTATCATTCATCATTTTTCCGAGGTACCTCGGTGTTTCACGAATTCCTTTCGAACGTATATATGCGATTCGCGACCGTATAGGTATACCCAAGAGCACAAAGCAACTTACGATCAAAGATAGCTATAATGTCGACTTCATATAAGGTATTATATGTCCACGGCGATCAAAGCGCTATACCCGCGCTCGTCAAAAGATTCTTTCTTCTCACGGCAAGCCGTTCGATGAATATTTACCCCCGTGCACGCTTGACTAAACGAAGCGTGTATCTTTTTTTTCGCTATCCCTTCTCCTTCCCTCCGCCGCTCTTTATCGCTTCATCACTCGCGGCTTAATTTATTCAACGATAAAAGACGACAAGTAAAACGCGGTTGGTCGCGGTAACTTCGTTTTGAATAGCCCACTCGCATCCGCAAAGGATTCAGCGTTTCGTTTGACTATAGTATGTGCTATTATTATTCGTACATTCATTTAAATAATTGTGCAAAGGATATAAAACCAACACGTACAAGTAGTCCTGCTGTAAAGTACGAAGAAAATTGAATCGAAGGGAAAACCTCGTGAGAAACGGAAGATTATTGTATCGTTTTACGTTTATAATGCAGGCTCATATTAAATGTTGATTTATTATATGATTCGATTTGCACGTTCGCGATTTATTAAACCGTGCAAGCTATTCCTTCACACACATGCCCTTTCGTTCACAGTCGTTGGGCAGAGAGAGGTTAAGGACGAATAAAAATAGAATGGCACTTCGAGAAGTTACATGATATTGTACTGAACTCGAGGTAAAAGTCTTACATATTGTCGAAACATTTTCAATCATCTCTATAGGATTTTCTTTTTTAAACTCTCAGTAGTATATCTGTCAAACGAATACCATTTTCGCAGCTATCGAAAGAATATAGTTTTTCGATAATCCTTAAATATAATTTTTGGTTTTTAGTTTTTAGAATTAAAAAAAAAAATTTGTCGTTAATATTTTTATCATTTTCATTATAATAATAATAATAATAATAATAATTATTATTATTATTATTATTATTATAGATTTAATGAATTTGAATATTGACATTTAAATATTCTTCAAATTTTAACAGTTGCATTTTAGTTTATGACCATGAGCTATCATGTAGATTAAAGGTAATTTCACGTATTTTTTTATTAATTCTTATTGTTTAATAAAATATTTCATTATGTATATACCTGTAAAAATTACCAATAACTCAAATATTTTCTAGTAATTTAATTACTCTTTATTTAATATTTAACTTGGATTATTATATTAACTTTTTACCCATTAACTTTTTGTGGACTTGCCATATTGGATCCACCATTTTGGCGTTAATGGATTAATATTTTTATTGTCGAATTTTACATTTTATCTATCAACGTTTTGCCGTTTGTTAATTTACAGTATAGGTTCTATCCAAATCTATACTGTCGATCGTAATCTATAAATGTCTTCAAATCTATCATTTTTCCCCAGTACAAATCTGTAATCATTCTTCTCTCCGCCATAATCCTTTTACGTTGCCGACGGTGAAATGGTGGCCATGATATCAAAAAAAGGTGGAGATTTCATATAGATGTTTCAACGTCGGAAAATATATAAATATATATGTGGACAATAAATATACCTTATGTATATTTACACTTGTGTAACGCGTGTGAACTGCTATAATTAGCTTATTTACTCACTTGTGAAAAAATGGAGCATTTAACTCATACGTTCTTTTTGTATTCGTGGAATAATACTTCACTCCTTTCATTATTTGCATAATGTAGTATTGCATAATATTCACTACTATTTTATATTATTAATATTTCATTAGATTTTATTATTAGAAAATAACCGTAGTACAATTTCACGGAACATATAACAAGCAACAATTATATAACAAGTATGGTCATTTCATGGTCATTTCATGGTCATTACTTAGATAAATATCACATTTAAATGTACGCATCAGGTTACATAATTGTTACTTTGATGTTACTTTGATGATATCATATCAAATTTATTCAAGAACAGACAAAACCGCTGTATATAAAGCGTACAGAAGTTATCAAGTAGTCAATGTCAATATCTTCACCGCCTAGACCGAGTGGACTGAGCATTTTTTTCTTCGTGTTTTAGGATCGCTGCCATTTAATAAATCATATTTAACATTTTGCCCATTTCTTTGAAGCCCTCTTCAGAAAGTATTTTCTGCATTATAAATTAAAGTTCTTGTTTCAAGTCTTCGTATTAAACCGTTTATTCCCATTTTTATTCCCCGTTCAATCTCTCTTCATTTTATGAAGTATAACACGCGACGAATCCTTTTGGAAATGACATAAGATGCAAACTTTTCTTTATTTTCGTCCAATGTTAATTATCCCTTTATATCTTAGTTCGATTTCTTTACAGTTTCTGACTGATTTCAATTGAATCCAATCAATGACATCAAGTTTTATTTTTCTAGAACTGAACATCCTCGGAGATGTTCTTAATTCATTTAAATGTTCGGTCACTTCTGAATAGATTTTGTCATATATAAAATGCTTTCCCTGAAAGTACGCAACAAAAATCGTACGATTACAATTAACTTTACAAAATACGTAAATCTGTAAAATTTATAAAATTATTCTATTAAAATGAACGGTAAAAAAGTTTAATACTTTAAGATCGCAGGAATTATTTATCAGTCTATCAAATCACACTTTAAATGACGTTGGAATGCGCATGAACTGCGTAATTTCTACAAGGAAGTTCATGAAATAATTAAAAATAATTATTTAAGTATAGCTTTAAAAAAATAGACTACATACAACGATTTAAATCGATTAGAATCGATCATCATTCGTCACTATGAAAACTCCAGAAATTAAATGCTGTAACCGATGCGATTCAATGTCCTCGTTTACTCATTACAAAATTTTTACATTTTCCTTTGGTCGTACTATGGCGGATGGATGCGCATCTAGTTAGCAGGCAGCCAACAGCAGCAGCAGCAACGGAAGAGAGAGAGAGACAGAGAGAGAGAAGCGAATCGTCCGTGGTGCACCGCGTCTTGTGTTCATACACCTAAACATGCAACGTGACAAGTACACACAAGTGTTGAAGGCGGTGACGGCGCACACTATACGCTCTTTATTTATAATTTCGCGTTAATCTACGCGACGACCGGCAAAGGCGAGTCGTGCCGCAAAGTGAGGCAAAAAGGTTCCACTTGGCTGAGCGTGAAACGGGACACAGATTAAATCCCATCGTACCGGTGCACGACGTCGCGACGCCCTACACTTCCATCCCTATTTCCCTCTCGCCTCCTCGCTTCGCTTTGCCCAATCCCCCTCTCGACCGACCCCTTCTCCACTCTTCCGCGCCTTGTCCTCTCTTGTTCCCTCTCTTCTTTTTTTTCCTGTTCTGATCTTTTCGTCCCTTTACCGCTTAGAAATTCAGGCGCAGGCGCCCTCTTTCTCTCTGGTCTCTCTCTCTCTCTCTCTCTCTCTCGCTTTCGAGCCTCGCAAACTCTCAACGTACAATCTCCACGCCACTTCTCCCGTACACCTCTCGCAGACGACAAAATCCCGATCTACCCTCCGAGAGAGAGAGAGAGAGAAAAAAAAATACGATTGTAGAGAGTGAGGTAGTGCCATTTTGTTGTAGGACCGCAAACATGGTAACTACGTGACACCTCGTTTATAACGACGCGGCAACGAAACACTTATCGGGGCATTGAACGAAACGTAAATGAAATTGTTCGAGTTATATACTTTTTACTCAACGTTAAGTTTAGTGTATTGACAAATACATGGCTGTGTAAGCGATTTCATAAAATAAAACTTAATAACTTGGCGTTTCGAAATAAGAAGAATGACATTTTTCTTTTCAGATTTTTGTTCTACTAATTCGGTTCATTTATTTTTATTTTGGATAAGGTACCTACGGTAGAAATCAATCGTGGCGCTGTATCGATTCTGTCCAGATTGCCAAGAATAATTACTGATACTAGACTGGAAAACTGTGGTCCTAATATCCGCATAT
>JAPYZR010003646.1:0-19057 GCA_030522945.1 Trichopria nigra
TTTGACCTGATATAAGTATATATGTATACATATGGTCATATATCGTTATATCTCAATTATATATGACCATGTATAATTATATATGGATTTTGACCTGATGTAAGTATATATGTGAATATGGTTATATATCGTTATATCTCAATTATATATGACCATATCTGGAGCATATATGATTCAGATATAACCATATATGATCCAGATATAACCATGTATGATCCAGATATAACCATATATGATTCAGATATAATTATATCTGAATCCATTTTTTCCCGGGAGGGGGTAATTTTCTTTTTGAATATAATCATTTTAAGATTTGCTTCAGTATGGAATAATCATGTTTAATATCCGTTGCTGTAAACATCATTATATGCTAGCTATTTAAATGACAATTAATGAATTACTGTAATTTCAGTTCGCAAACAGAGTGAGTGAAAAAATATTAGGTTACAAACCGGAGGATTTACTGAATAAAAGTATTGCAGAAATCATGATCATCGAAAATTTTACCCTAATGGATCAACAGTTGCAGAGAGGGCGAGAATTTGAGGGATATATGAACTGCAAGCGAAAAACGAACGATCTCATTATGATCAATTGCAGAGTAATCCCGTTTTGTGCCTGTGGAAGGTCAGTGCATACGGACTTTAATGACATAAGCTAAAAATGCCTGATCCTCTTGTAGAGGACATAAATATAAAATAAATAAATAAATGTTGGTAGCAAATAAATCATCAGTGTGTTATGAGTGTTACTGCAATAACGTATTAATCCATGAGGTGTATACGATGTACTTTTTTAGAAAACCAACCCATTACATATACGTCCACGACACGACTTATTTACTGGAGAATATGGGAGTTGCGCCAATAGTCAATGGAGGGACGCAACATCCTCGGAGTAGTTTGCAATCAATACGAAGAGGGTCGTTTGATCTCAGATCCATTGGCAGTGATTGTAAAGTCAAAAATTTGTTAGTCTTGGATTTACTTTAATTTTTCATGAGGTATTTAAGAAATCCGTACTTTTCAACAGTGCCGAGGCGATCCAGCGTAGCGAAACTTCACAATTTACCACTCGAAGCACCTATTACGAAAATCATTACGTTATTGACAAATGCCATGATGGAGAGTGCCAATCCTGAAATTGGTGTACAGATTGCTAAAGTTCGTAGATAACATTTTACAATTTATTAACACTAAGTCATAAAATAAAAAATAATTTTTTTAGGCTATTGAGACGATAAAATCTACTGAACTTTACGCGCCATATATAAGAGAAGACGATACAAATAATGATCCTGATACTTCGGATTTTATTGGTGCTTTAATTTCTGTAAGCTCCACACAACTTTTTTTTTATATTGATGTGATATCGGTTATATCTGATTAAGAGTTTTTAAGGGGCCGCAATATGGAAGAGATTCGCGAAGGTCATCTAATGATTCCTCAGGCAGATCATATGTACAAAGGATTTCTGGATCATCTGTACAAAGGATTTCTGGATCCTCTCAGCAAAACGGAAACTCTCGTCAGAAACTGCACAAGAATTTAGTGGTTTCTCAAGAAATAGAAGAACTTCTTGATAAGAGTCTGGACTGGAACTTTGATATTTTCAAATTAGAAGCATTGTCTTTGGGAAGGTATTTGCAGTTGAATTTAAAGTTCGTCTATAAAAATGAATAAAACTTAACTAATAAATACTTTTTGTACCTGATCAAGACCATTATATGTCTTGGGCGTGAGTATCATGACGTATTACCAGGCAGAGGCAACGCTTGGTTGCGATGAAAGAGTTATAAGGAACTGGATAGCGCTAATCGAAGCTAATTACAATTCCGGAAATAGTTATCACAATTCCACTCATGCAGCAGACGTTTTACAGGCTACGGCTACTTTCATGAAATCTGAAAAACTGCAAATCTATTTAAATCCGCTGGATGAAATCGCGGCACTTATTGCTGCAATAGCCCACGACGTTGATCATCCAGGAAAATCAAGGTATTTATTGAATATTTACAGTTAACTTATACCCCTATAAAAATAGATAACATTAGTACTTATTTTAGTCAATTTCTGAGCAATGCTGGTGATAAGTTAGCAATTCTTTACAACGATCACTCAGTCCTTGAGTCGCACCATGCAGCTCTTACGTTCAAATTGACGTTAGCTGATGATAGTGTAAATATATTTAAGGTGAGTCACGCATTTGAAATATCTTTATTAGAAATGTTAAAGTCAATATTCGGCATATATATTTTAAACGTGTACTTTAAATATATTTTATTCAGAATTTGGATAATGACAATTACAAAATTATGCGACAAAATATCATCGATATGATTCTTGCGACGGATATGAACAAACATTTCGAACATCTGGCTAGATTCATGAATGTATGTACTGGAAGGTCTAAATTGCAAGATAACAATTTTGAGGTATTATTTTTTATAGGAAACAATAATCACGTTAGTTGTCGTTAATAATATCAAATATATGTATATACAAAAAGCATATTCGAGCAATATGATTCCATCCAATTCTATACTTTCATTGCTCCCGTATAACCGATGTATAATATATAGGAAAAATAATGAATAGCTCTATGTAGTTTACGCCATGTTAAAAAAATAACCTCCTATAAGATCATTTGTGCTCTTGCCAATACTTTTACAAAACATCTGCTGGATGAATCGTTGGAGGCGTTTATGCCGATATGTACTCGATTAGTAGCGAAGTTTCTATCGAACTTGATTGAAGACAATTAGTAGCAGCTCGAAAGTGCACAAATTTTTGTAGATCAATTGGACGGAATCATTGCACGTCAGTGTATCTCTTCGCATGATATAAGGCTTTTAAATATTGGTAGAATCAATATTACTATAATAATTTAAAACATATATTAGATGCAATAAGAAATTATAAAAATGTTTGTAGACCCACTCAGATTCAACAGATGCGAGTGCTCTTCAGCTTCCGGTGAGTATTACCTTGATGAAAAGAATGATGATCAAATGCGCCGATGTATCCAATCCTACTCGACCATTGAGAATCTGTCTACAATGGGTGAGACGAATAGTAGAAGAGTATTTTCAACAGGTGAAGTCAATAAAATACTACTATTGATAAATACGACGTGTCATTCTAAACTAGTTGCATATTTTGTTTATACTCGATAATGTTTTATATCAGACTGATGAAGAAAAAAGGTTGAAACTACCGATGATGATGCCGATGTTCGACAGAATGACCTGCTGCATACCCAAGTCCCAAATTGGTTTCATCGATTTCATTATGAACGACATGATTATAGCATGGGGCGGTACGTTTAAAAATAAATTAAATTAATTTCTTTATTATAGGCATTCTGATAAATTAACTTGCATTATTTTTACAGATTTCATCGGAATGCCGGAGATAGTTTCTAACATGAAACAAAATTACGACAAGTGGAAAGAATATCAAGTATGTCATCATAGAATAATGTGTCCCAATTACGTATATCAATAAAGTTTTTTAAATCAATTTATTTTCTCGTAACAGGAGGAAGGAATCTCGACCCTCGAAGACGTCGAAAAACTGCAGCAAATGACGGAACTAAAGAAGCCTTAATTGGAAACCGAAAGTATTAACATTGTAAATATAATACCACTTTCCGTCCGAAATGGAACTATAGATTGTGTTAATTAATCATGTAATCATCTGATGCAGACTTCAAGTTAAGTCCCAGTAACGTAGGTTTGATCTTCACCACATATATTTGATAACTTTGTTGTAGTGCATGACTGTCTAAAATGTATTATATACACACTCCGTAACGAACTTACTATTTTAAGCCTAGTACGTCAGCGCTCCTCGATGGCCGTAAAAATAGAAATCATAAAAACCGCCCACATTCCATACTATGTGATGATAAAATGTAAATAAACATCGTGTGAGAAACGGTATTTTAAAACGTATAATTCTTGTTTTATTTACCTGAATAAAATGAAATCAAGGTATTGCGCAGAAATAAATTGACCAAGTGAATTTAGTGTACTGGATGCCTCTTTATTATTCGTATCAGTATATTGTACATAGATAGTATTTGGTTTAACAAATGATTCATCAAATCGCCAAATTCAGTATTTCGCAAAACGTATATAAATGGTAAATAGAAAATTTTTCAAGTATTTCAAATGGAATTTACAATACATGTCGAATCGGTGTTTTAACGCTTGACCTTATCCATCATCGCACGACATACTCTAACACGCACAAGATGCAATTATCATCATAACTCTATGAATCAGTTTTTAATACACGCAAATATAACATACACTCTTATCGCGAATTATTCACAAAGATGTATACGAATTACATTTACCAGGTTACGAGTTACATTGTGTAGGAAAGCATTACATGAAAAGGAATTAAAGTATATAAATGACGAAGACGTTTTATCCAGAATAAGTGGCCAATGTTATCGTTGTAGGCTTTTCGGTGTCAGTATTAATACCTGAGAGTTGTCATTGAGAATAATTCCATTAGGGTTTACCAGATCCCTTCGAGTTACTCTCACACTCGAAAGAATCTGATGACAACACAGCAATTATCCTCAATGAATCGACATACTGTAACATTAAATCGTTTAATAGTAGAATACATCTACGTATTTCCAACCATCTAACCTATACAATGCCACGTGATAATATTCTACGTACCATGTAAGAATACACCCAGTATTTCTCCGAATAGGTAAATATTCATGGTATGTGTATAAGTACTTGGTCAGCTGGTGGTAAATTTTACACTTTTTCAACTTTGAAATTGCATTTCGTTTCTTTTTGTTCTGTGAAGGAAGTATCATCGATCTCTTATTCTATTCAAGCAATGGTGTGGTTTGGTGATATAGAATGGTAGAACCCTGTTTGTAGCGTTTTTCATCGAATATTTCCAAAATTGAATTTTGTGTTACAATTATATACATTCATAACCGACATTGAAATTTTTATAATACACTATAAATTATGTACTTTGTGCATATTACATAGGTATACAGCATAATCCAAAATAAGCGAATAAAAAATTTTTCTGCCTGGTAAAACGTTATGAACATTGTGCTACTAACCGAGTTATGAAATGATCCGTTTATTACAGTATGAAGAAGCGGGTGAATTTTACAAAGGTCTAATCTAAAGTCTAAACTACTCATAATACGATTATAGTAAAGTAATTAAAAGTAAATACTCGTGCTTATTTTTTGAGTATACAATAAGGATTATAATAATAATAATAATAATAATAATAATAATAATAATAATAATAATATAGAATTTATTATTTATATATAATTTATTGTCAAAAAATGTGGTTTGTTTCCGCTAAATGATATTTTAGATATCTAAAACTAAATTTTTTATAACCGGAACTGGGTTTTTTGTAGTGGAAACTGTATCTTTAATAATCAAAACTGTTTTTTGTAATTGAAACTGTATTTTTTATTAGTTCAATGTATGGAAATTAATTTTAATGCTGCATTTTCACGGTGTTCTTTTTAGCTATACGTGGAATAATACGGCCAGTCACCGGTATTAAGGGTAGGTTGCTTTGTAGATTAAATATACGATGAATAGATCGATGGTTTCAAATGCCCTTATCTTTATCGAAATAATTATGAGATAAAATTTAAATGTCAATTTTTAAAATTTTTAGAAATCGTAAATAACTTTGATCGTATTACTGATCTGTGCCTTTTGTTGGGTCAAAAATTACAAATGTATTGCGAAATAATCATTTCTGAAATCACTTTAACTGCAACCGTTTCTTTGTTGTATTTTTTTAGTGTAATTGACAGTAAGCCAGAGGATGACAACTGCAGTATCTTCAAATAAAAAATTTCAATTTTCTCATATTCGTTCGTACAAAAGGGGCGACGGTAAGTGAATCTTGTCCGTTACGGTGGTCACTTTTCTTTGGAAAATCAGTATATAATTATTGCAATGATTAGCCAGCCGGAAAGTTGCACAGAAGCGGGGAAGCCACCTTAACGGTTGACGAAGATGACCGGTGAAATTTTATAGTTCGATCATCCTCGTCGAAAGCGTTAATTTACGAGTTCATCGGCATTATCCAACCCACTAACAACCATTCCATTAAAAACATTAAACGAGCTTAAAGATTTCAAGTGCAAGCTTACTTTCATGATTTTTGTGCTATCGTATCGTATCGACATCAAAACAATTCTTCCATCTAGACAATTTTCATGGATTTCATCATGTCAACATCTACTGGGCAATTTTACAAGTCCTATAACGTCCTAAAGTTGCTACAATTCATAGGTAATTGCAGCGGATAAACCGCATCTATTTTTTGATTCAAGAGTAATGTATTTTTATCGGCAAGTTTCCAGTCTCAACTGAATCACGGCTTGACATGATCCGCAACAAGAGAGGGGGGCGGCGAATGCAGAAACGTATATATCCGATTCTGAATGTTTTTGTGGGAACCAGCCAACGTTGCCAGATTAAGAGTGCCGTGAGCCGAGAGAGCTTGTCTTGCGATATTCTTAGAGGAAGAAGTAAGCGCAAAACAGCGCGATCGCGGAAGGCATAGAGCTTTCTCATCTATTTAAGCGCGAACCGGCCGAAAATTTAGTTCATAAGTGCCGAATTCTCTCGGTGGTTAGCACGAGAAGACTTTAACAATTTCACTGTGCAAGTTCGTATATACATATATATGCATATATCATAAGAGTACACACTTTTTTGATACGGCAAGTGCGTTTTCCAAAATTATTTCCCGTGAAGCAGTGCGTTAACCCCGTGCCAAGTTCAAGTCAGATTTGTCGTAGCTTCTCTTTGTCGGTTCCTCTAACAATGTTGAGTGGTTGGATTGTCGAAATATAATTTTGTTTGTCGTTGTTTTGATCACCGTAATTTCTAGTGTTAAATTTCTTAGGATATGACACCTAATGTGCAAACATATTTAAATATACGTGACTCGTTCGAACTCCTCGATATGCTAAGCGTATAGTGCGAATGCGATTGTAAGAGTGCGATATTTGATTATACAATAGATTAAAGGTATACGTAAAACAAAAAGCTCTAAACCTTAAGAAATCCAAAGAAGATGTATAATAAGTTTTAAAGTACCGTAAAATTATTTTCTAAATTGTAGTTAATATAGCGTTTCGAAAGTTATCTTTACAAAATTTAAAAGCATATGAATGCGATGTGGACTTACTTTATTAACTTATGCACCTAAATCGTTCAGGTTTAAGACGTGTACGACGCTTAAAACTGAGCAATGACTCGATATTATCTCATATCTTATGCGCCAAATCGTTCAGACTTAAGTGACATATGATACTAGAAAACTGACCGATTGGCGCTACATTACTCGTCAACTTATTCCGAAAAATGGTCGTTTTAGTAGTTTCTGTACCTCTAATACTATAAGTAGTGTGCCTGCTAATAACTAGTATTAATGATCGATATTAAAAATTTTGACGGAAATCGAAAAAAGTGAAAAGATGATTTAGATAAAGACACATATTTATAAGGTAATATGTAGTTAGCTTAAAGTAGCTTAAATATTCTAAACATTAACTTTTCAGTAATAACCGTAAATCTATTTCGCTTCATTTGCAATAATTTTGGAAAACGCTCCAATTTGTGCTCGTCATTTGTACTATGTCTGTTTTTAAAGCTTGTACTTTAAGGTTTTAGATCATGTCAATCGTTCCGCTCATGTATCGCGATTGGTGGGACGACTTCGATCGACCCACATCCCGCCTCAATGACCAGTTCTTCGGCAGCGGACTGCGTCGAGACGATCTCATATCCGATTTTCTCAATTTCGGATTCCCAAAGATGAGATCGCATTTCGACCGCCCTGCTTACTATCGGCCTTGGAGGTCATTACAAAGCCAAACCTCCGGTGGGTCCAGTACCATATGCGCCGGAAAGGATTCGTTTCAGGTGAGACTTGGTTAAAACTCTGGTTACATCGCATGAATGCCCATATTTTGAATTTGAACGTCACAAAGTTACAAATAATACGAATCGCCGATTCGAATTCTTCTCAAGTACCGTCGCTGCAGGTGATGACGGTAGATGAGAAGAACTCGAGTCGGCGATTACTCTGCTGTTGTCGACAACTAACTTAGACTATTTGATTTATTAACGGGTTGCTTAAAGTACTTAAATTTATGTTGGTGTTCTTCCTGCTTATTTGCTTGCCAATGTTTTTTTGCTTTAGACGGTGGCTCGAAAAGAGAAATTTAATGTATAGTTTCTGTTACCCCGACAAGTTCAACGAATATGTGGACGGGAATTTGAAAAAGGCCTAAACTGCTCTCAAGAACAGATAGAGTGAACTTGGATTGAAATTATTGCTGCAAACGAAGTGCGTTCAGGATTGATCAAATGTTTAATTTGGTTATTGTCGAGATCTGTTCTGAAGGTATATTGCTGGAGGCGGACTTTGTTAGCGAATAATAGTCAATCTTCGTACAGCTATGGCGGCGATCCCATGACTTTTACCAATAAAAGTCATGGGATGGTCGCGTATTTTGTCACTTCTATTTTGTTGGATTTGCTTTTCTTTGTGAAATTTCGCAAACAGAAACTATGAGAAATTTGGTGTCTAATAATAAGTGCAACTGAACCGGGTATCGAATTATAGAGCCAGATAGTAGTCGAATGTTATCTATCGATAAAGGGAGAAAAATTTGTGCGATGATGTGCAGCGGTTGGTGCTGTGCTAGATGTTGAATTGATTTGATTAATTTACTTTTCGAAATGCGTGTGTTTTATAAACATCAAAATTATTTCACATCCAATCGAAAGATTTATTTCCGAAATACGTGCCAACTGTTTGTTTAGTAAATAGACTGGATAAAACGCTTCACGTGCGACGCTCGGTTAGTTAGGAAACTCGTAATTATAAGGTATATTTTTTATGTAACCTGGTATGATTCGCACACAAACCTAATCGTTCAGACTTTCAAACAATATTCTCTTTAGGCCAAAATAGTTTTATTTATACTTTTACGTACGCTAAAATCGCCGTAATCTTTCACAGCTCAATTATCACGTGTTGAAAACGAGTAACCAATATATATAAAAAAAAAAAAAAAAAAAAAATTAAAAATGAACTTTGTCGAATGAAGTACCGGCTAGGAACTGCGCGACCTAGAGTTTATTCAAAAGGCTGACTGTATTCGCGTAAAATTCAGAAAATGAGTGATATGAAACGATAGTTGACAGGCAATGCTGAGTGTCTACTTGAATAGCTTCGGTCTAAGAAATTTTGATTAGAGGTGTCCAATTATAATTTAGAATCGTTTAAACGTAATGTTTTTGCCGTAACTCCGCATTAAAGTTTTCAAATGAGATTAGTAATTACAATTTCTAAAAAAAGATTTCTGGAAACGAATTCAGAACTGTTTGTTTTTTTGGGAGGGGTGGGGGGAGGGCTAGGGGGGTGGAGAAGGAGGTAATACGTATAAAACCGCGTTTACTTTTTTGTAGCGTATTACGTTTGCAGAGAATAATTTGAACGGTAATGAAATGGCGTGTGCCCGAAAATCAAATCGAGAATTTCACTGAAAGAATTTTGTAGGAGGTAGTTTATCAAAGCCGTTAAAAAACGCATCGCCTTTTCAGCCTTCCGCTAGGTGGCTCTTTATCAACGTCTAATTGAAATGTGAAAATGAACGCGGTTGCGAATTTCAGTCCAGTCCTAATCGGTGGGAGGACTAGCCTCCCACCCCGTCCCCTAAGGGGCGGTAATGAATTTGTACACAATAGAAAAATAAATGCCTTCTAGTTGTCAAATGTATACAATATTACCGACGGTCTTATTAATAATTTATATGACGATCCGTCGAAACTTTGGTTCGTATGTACAAAAAGCTCAAGTTCTAAATCGGATTTTGCGATGCCGCCCTACTAGAACTCTTTTCAAGCAACCTCAAGACTTAAAGTGCCAAATATCCATTAGAGATAGTACGAAATACTGGTCAACAAGCGGTCGTCGACATTCAAAACATATCTGTCTAACGATCGCAGTTAGTGCATTAACCACCCACTTGTATAAGTAAAAATAAGTCTCACACAAGTAGGTGCGCCTGGAAGCTACATTTTATCCATTTATCAGGTATCTGTAATGATTAAACAAGTTCCAACTATCTCATGGAAATGGAAAAAACTTCCAAATGAAGTCAACGTCTTGTAACCGGTCGGTCTAAATTTTTCATCGGTGCTCGAAACGATCTCTGTTACTCTATCTTAAAAGTGAATTACATTTAACAAATTTAAAGTTACCAGGATACCAGTCTTTGTTCTATATTCAAAAATCATACGCGACTCAACTTTCCCTACGAGCGCTCTTAAATGATAAAGTCATGAGGTATTTTCGTTTTAGTAAATCACCAAATTTATGAATGGTATAGTGAAGATAGTCTACGACCTGGACCTTTTTTTTACTGTGTGCAGGTGATACTGGATGTTCAGCAGTTTGCGCCGGAAGAAATCCTGGTGAAGACGATCGACAACTCCTTAATCGTCGAAGCTAAACATTCAGAGAAGCAGGACGAACATGGATTCGTAAGCAGACACTTCGTGAGAAGATATGTCTTGCCGTCCACGCACGATGCGACGAATGTCACCTCGACTCTCTCCTCCGATGGGGTCTTGACTGTTACAGCGCCAAAAAAGGTAAATGTACTGTATGTAGAGTGAAGCGTTTGCTCTGCTGTATGAATTCTGTACAAGATCTGTGAGAGTGTATCTTTCAGATACGAAGAAGCTCTTCACGTCCGTCGATGAGACGTTTGTCTGTTGGACAAATTTTATAAATGTTTTAATTTATATCTCATGGAGGCAGTTATTGAAATTTCCAATGAATTAGTGCATTTAAAATTAATTTTTTTTTTTTTTAATTATGGATAAATATACAAACCCATCAATTCTATTGAAAATGACCAGATGCTCATTGAAGACCAAAAAAGGGCTGCATATGATGGTTCGCTGCCACCTAGACAGGCTATGGGCACTGCGAATCCAAAAAGCCCGTTGCTGTGCGGAAATTACCAGTTTTACATGCAGTTCATCCCAAAGAATTCCACAAAGACGAAATCGCCTTTTTGCGAAATCAAATACCTTTAAAAACGATTTAATCATTTTATTCTAGAGTCTATTAATTTGATTAGAATATTTACTTAAACAAACGATTTTGTACTTACTCATTTTCGTGAAAATGTCAAGCCTCCTACGGACCGATGCAAGAGTATCGTCGAGAATAGTCTCTGACAAAATCAAAACTGGACTACACACGGGCTCCTATAGCGAAACCCCGCAGGGTGCTCTGAAAAGAAAAAATTGACAAATTATTTTTACAATATTCTTAATTAAATCAAAAGAATTTGTTTTATATTATTTCATTCATTATTTATTATTTATCATTATTGACTATGGTTTAAAAATTAACGATGGACTTCATTATATATTAGACAATTTTTCACAATATTTGACAAACTAGGCGAAGCTAAACTATTCTTCAATATATTATACTTTATCTATCTCATTTAGTTATTAATTGCTTATTTGATTTACTGATTAATGATATTCGGATCGAAGTATTTGTAACTTCATTTGTTATGTTTTCAGAATATCGAACCGGCCGGGATAGAACGGGTTGTGGAAGTTAAGAAAACTGGACTACCCGCGACACCAACGGCGGAAGTGACAAAACCCTTCAAAGAAACGGAAATACCGATTGAGAAGCACTAAATGTATGTCTCTTGCGAGACGCGTTATATGTGCGGCCACTTTAACAAAATTGCACTCGCCGTGCTAATGTTCTGTATCGAGCCAACTTTTTTATGAAACATTTTTCTTAATAAATTACAAGGTAAATAATTTATCTAGTTTTCAATTTATTTTCAAAATGATCGTTCATATAAGAAAATACTATTTATTATTCGAAAGTTCTATTTATACAAGTCTCGAATCGATATTTTAAAGAGGGATAGCCCGTTCCACACGTATGACTTAATGTCATCCAACAAAAATTTCGGTCGAAGAATTGAAAATTTAATATAAACCTTGATGGTGAAAAGTACTTTCTCCAAAATAACATTGCTTACATTAATCGAAAATTTAGATATTTTTAAATATTATTTCAAAAAGTAACTGACAATCTTCCATTTCATAAAAAAATCAGAATTGTATAAATGCATTGCACGTACAGGGGATTATAGTCATATCTATTAAGCCTAGTATATATATATATATATATATATATATATATATCTATATTACTTCTCGCAGTAGTACATGATGCCACCGGCAGATGCTACCGTTTCCCATTACATAAGAGGATCTTAGTTTTTGGGTTTGCCAGAAGATATATGAAATACATATTTTAATTAATTTTACTCCTATATAATGCAACCGCACATTTCATGAAAATAGATAGTCGGGTGATTCTAACCTATATGATTTGCCGTTTCAAGAGACGCTTTTAAACCGTCGTTTTCTAACAAAAAAAAAAAAAAAATGTAAAACAAAAAGTATTTCAAATGTTTATTTATATCGAACTCCAATAAGGCACTTTTTTTTTGCATTTCATGCGAACACAGAAATATTTTGGGAATCGAATTTTTGATTTATTAGAAATATTTTTCTGCACTTTTTGAGACGATTTCTCCAGTTAACATAAAATGCTCCATTATAATAGTTATTAATATTATCATAAATACTCTAAAATTGGACTTTTTCATAACCTCTTAGATAATTTTTTAATTTACAGTTTATCAGTTTGGTAATGGCATTAAATGTCTCGCAACTTAACGTTATTACAAAATATGTTTTAATATTTTTTAAAAAACGTCAACAGGTTGTTACGAACATAGCTATAGCGACTTTGATTTTACTTTATATTACATTTCGTATTTAGGGCGCAAAATCATATTTTGCGCTCGTAATACGACCATTTTTTTTTGTCATTGTCGGCGTAGAAGCAATGTACTCGATGTAAATGATTCCGAACTTATATTTTTTTGATTTTTGTCTAAAAATAGGATTTTACTATTACTATTGACAAAAAATATTTTATAGATTCTCTTCATGTGATACCTTTTTATATCGCAATTGACAATTTCAACATTTTCAATACCCATTTTTTACTAATAAAATCTAATGCATAGAAGCAACAGAACAAATTAGGGGAATGATATTAGTAAGTTTAATTTAACCGAGGTTATGTAATTTTTTCAGATGAACATAGATAAAACAGCTTTTAAATTTATATATATATATATATATATATATATATATTTGACATATATATATAATAGACACAAAATAGTCCGATTCAATGCAATAACATTAATGACCTAATTTTCAGAAATTTTTACACCTCGAGTTTCATTCTACTTTTATTCTACTATTATCTTTTCTTTTTTAACTATTCTCTGTATTCCCAATGTTTTTGTATCGACTTTCAATAATGTTATGTTACTTATTTTCCGAAATTGTCAGTTGCGTTACGTTACACTTTACATTTTTATTTATTTTTCTTTTGCTAGAATAGTTAGGTTTCAATTGGCAATGAACGGGAGATGCTGTATCTTGTTTAATCGCGCTTTTTCAATCTGATTAAGGTCATTCAATCATCAATCAAAAAAATCAAATGTGACAGTTTTACCGTATCGATATTAATGCGTTAATTTATACCGCTGGTAGTTGACATGTCATGACAAATAACAGTGGTACCAAAACCATTAGCTCAAAAAATATAATTATTAAATCACAATCAAACATAAATTAAAAAAAAAATCGTAAATAACTAAATGAATAATCAGAGTCTCGCTATAATAAATCCAAAAGTAAGAGTTGCGTAACTATCATGCAACATTTTTGTAATATGACAATCTGTAACCCAATTTGATGTAAGGTATAATGGCTAACGCAGTATATAGCGGTAATATCTGAAAAAGTGGTAAATTGTCGAAAATTAAGATAATTATGAAAAAGTGCACTTACGATAAACAGCCGCACTGGTGTACGACTCTTCTGGGCTGCCTACATTGTTCGGTGTTACTTGACGAAGGGACGATACCAAAAAGTAAACGCTGGTTGAAAGCGGAACTAGTTATTACGCGGAGCGCATCCGAACTCGACTTTGGTTTGTTTACGAATGCGCCGGTTCTCGGAGAGCCGGCGTTTATATAGCCCGCTACGGCGTAGAATTCTCGAACGTTCATAAGCGCACACACATGCACACATACACGCTCGCACAAACACAATGGCAGACGCTCCGCCACCTTACGACCGCGCGTCGTTGAACACGGTGTAAGTGCGCAAATCGAGAATATTCGGTATTCTTTTCGGCTGGGACGCCCCTAAAAAGCCGGTCCATTATTCTTTCAGTCTGCTTGCTCGCCAGCGAGAAAACCGGAAAAGCGGGTACGCCCTAGAGTGGGAAAGAGATGCAAATCCGGCTGATTTCCACCGGTGAAAATAACGCGCAAAAACGTCGACAGAAGCGTCGTGTATCGATCCGCCGGCTGCAGATGTGATTTCTGGCACGTTCGCCCGGTTTTCAGTCCAGCCGTTGGTTGATGAAACCCTCACCCGGTATCCCTGTGCTTGTGTGCAAGCCACCCATACACACACGGAGCCAGCAGCTACACGTCCTACTCTGTATACGAGGAGTTGCAGCCGGGAATTTCCCCCTTTGACCTTCACCTTGAAGATACATGCTGATGCCGCTGTGGGTCGGACGAGGATGCGCTGACTCTAGAGAGAAAGACGGAAAGCAAACAGAGAACTGCGTAGTTACGTAATTCACCCGGCGTATTTTTTTTTTGTTGCCTTTTTTCGAACTGCGTCGCCTTTGGTTTTCGGGGGGACCCAAGCGGCACGTGTCGAATGTGACTCATCGTAATATTCCGTTGGGCTGTTTTTGTTTTGTTTTTTTTTTCAAAAAATCTCTTTTGTTTTGATGGACGTTTATCCCGGCATCTATAGACATCAGGTGTAAACATCGGCGGGCGTTGCAGTTTCCAGGACGGCTGATCGATACAGCAAGATTCTCCGTGCCGGTTGTGTTGCTGTGGAGTACGGTAAACAACAACATTGCTGCTGGCTGGACTTTTAGTACGTATATATTATACTAAAAAGGTAGGCTGCCTAGAGACTTTGTCACGCGATATATACTAACGAAGACTAAGATGATGCAACGCTATATAGATAAAACGCCGCAGGATATTGCAACACCAGAATAGAACATTTGGCTGAGCCATTGCAAATCGACCTGCGTAATCTTCCTTTGCGTTTATGTTGCTAAATGTTATTATACAATCAACAGTGCAGTCCAGAAGTTACGAAATGGCGAATGAACAGTTATACGCCGAGGTCCAGGACGAAATAAATGTACTTGTCAAAAATGTCTGTAACGTTTCTTTAATTCGCATATAGGTCGATCTGTGCAGCAACTTTCTGGGCTGCAGTTCTATCGCCCATCTCGACTAATATTAAACAATCACAAGCGAAATAATACTATATATAAATTATGCAATGCAGATAAGACTGTATTGGTCCTGATGAAAATCCACAATATAAAGGTATATTTTTACCAACCCCGATCGACAAAACGAAGAAAGGTAATAAGGTATTATTTCAATTGAATTATTATACTGTCGAAAAAATTTGGCACTATTGACATAAGGAAATTTCGCATTGCTCTTCTAAATTTGACGCGTTTAATTAGTAAAGGACATTCAACTTTGTTATATAATCGACGTACGAAGCTAAAAATAAAGTAAAAGCTGCGTTTAATGATGAAACTCTGAAAATATTGCGCCTTTCTCCATCTCATGCCATCAATACAAACATCCATTGAAACGCAAATTGTTGAGAAACGTTTGATTTTAGTTCGCCGTCTATGTGTTTTCGGATATGACTTCAGTATATTCACATTGGATCGAATGATCTACGTTATTATGTTTGCTATCCAGGGAAGGAAATGAACATCAAAAATCAAAAGGTCCATCTGAATCCGTTAGGCGAATTACGAAAATGCCTTTTTATTTTGGGATGCGTCTCAATTATTTTAATGAATTTTCATTTGTGTAGTTTGGAAAAAAACCATTAATGATGGCAGTGTAGATCTTGTTTGCACTGGTGATAAGTCCTGTTAGACAGTCTCGACTTTAAAGTAAACAACCAATATGAATTGTGTTTGGTTTCTTGCTCAGTCGTTAATATGCCGCCAATTCGATTAGTAGTGCGAAAACAAATTGCGCACAATTACGCTATAGTAAGGAATGTATTTCTTATCTCGAACTATAGCAAAATGTTACAAAGTGCCGGTAGATTAAGCCAGGAAAATATGTTTGAAATAGGGGAATGAATGTCTATAAGGACCCGAAATTAGAAAAAGCATTGATTGCGATACACAAAATTCCGTCAATGGCAATTCGAAAAAAAAGATCCACATTTTTAAAGCGTTCAATTTCTTTATGTCTATTTAATGTATACAAACAAAGATACGAATTGAAATTTATCACCATTGAATGGTTTCTGCTTCATATCTTCGTAAAGTATATAACGCAAAGAAATTAGAATTCAATGAAATACACAAATTTATTCATTAATAAAATATAAGATATTTATATGTAATTTACTAGAGCCGACCAGTAAATAGGCCCTGAAATTGCCATAAGCTTCTAGCAATAATGGATAAATAAAAATGTGATTAGATGAAATTGAATATTTTAAAAAAGAATTAAGTTTTCATTCTTTCTGTAGCCTTGTTCACTTACTGGGAATAGAAAAACATGTCGAAAAATTATTTAGCGCAGACAGCATTAAACAAGGTTAATGCTAACTATAATTGAACAGAATCGTATGTTCGTTTCAGCACGTTCAGATCACGCGAGAGAGGCAGAAAGCAAAACAGTGAGCGATCAGAGCGAGAAGCGGTATAGACAGAAAAAGAACAAAGCAAGTCTGTATGGAGAATTGGGGTTAGCTCGAACGTAGCTATATAAGATACAAACATAAAGAGTAGAAAAAGTAAGGACGTTTGCCGAGTTTTCATGATCATTAACCATTTCAGCAAATTCGATCGGAAATAAGTGTAATCGAACCACTGACCGTTTCCAATGCCGTACACTTCTCAATGCAGATAAAAGACCATGATGCGAGAGCCATTCGATATTTAGGCGTGATGTAAAAAAAACTAGACATCTATGTGTATAAGTCGATTTTTTTATCACGTTTTAACATTTTTTATTTACAGAGAAAGTAGAAAAAAATTATTCTATTAGAACGTAATTAATAGAAAATTAACATTGGTTAATATTCTGATTGGTCAATTTTAACATACCGATGACCGTTTTATTCGGTATATAATTCAGAGTATTTAGAGTACCCGGGAAAAAATGGATCAGATATAATTTTATCTGAATCATGTATGATTATATCTGGTTCATATATGTTCCAGCTATATAACGATATATAATTATATACGGATTTTGACCTGATACAAGTATATATATATATATATATATATATGTATATATGATCATATATCGTTATATCTCAATTATACATGACGATATCTGGAACATATAAGATCCAGATATATAAAAGATATATATATATATATTATATATATGGTTCTGATATAATTACATCTATAATCCATTTTTTCCCGGGTATTCATTCATCATTTTTCTCAATAAACTACAAGAAAGTTACAATTCTTTTAATTTTACTACATTATTTTGCTGAAAAATGTGGATGTCTCGTTTTCTATTGGTCAATTTAAAATACCAATTAGATAACCTTTAGATTCATTCAGATTCATTTAGATTAAATTTGATAAAATTATGCGTGTGTTTATAGTTTATTATGCTAGTGTTTTTTTGCCTTCCCGCTACCATTTTTATATGGATACATGCGCAAAAAATTAATCAGATCTAAGTAGAGTCAATGTACAACTTCTATCCACGTACATATTTTATACACCTTGCGTAGTAACGTACGTACGTATACAAGATCATTTTTAATTGCAATTTAAGGTTCATTATGATGTGAAACGTGAACGTTTCATGAAAAAGCATATATGGTAACTTTTTTTCGAGTCACTAAATTCAGAAGCAAATGGCATCAAGTATAAAATTCTTATTCTATTAATATGTTTTGTAATAATAATAAGTTTGAGTAGAATTGTTGGTGCAGTATGTATTGTATCAATATGTGATAATAATAGTCGCTGCTGTTAACTCTTGCAGGAAAATAAAATGTTAGAACAAATTCATTAAGATTATTTAAATATTCTACATTTTACGTGCATTGTGTTCTATTTACTATCTACACGGAACGAAGTCGCTATATTAATTATTAAAATAATGTAATCAAAGTGATCGCCAAGCCTGATGTACGATTATAATACCACTGCTGTGAAATAAAGCCCTGCTTGTAAAAGTCTCACATATACGTGCTCGCACACGCACCCCGGAGATGCTTTGTGTTTTGAAGCACCGAATGAATAAATTGTTTTAAACCCCCCAATGTTGATTGTATAGATATGGATCTGGGGATAAACTTTTGTCTTTGCGTTACACTGGAGTTAGTGATGTGTTACGATGGAAAATTTTCCGTCATAAATAAGAAGCAAATATGAAAATTAAAAACGTAAACTTCTCGTAGAATCTGATAAATTGCCTTATTTCTATTATATGGTCAATATACGAATGTGATAAATAATCTTTAACAAGATGTTTAAATATAACGACACTGATATATGTGGGGAATATATAACGTTATACGCCGCGCAATAAAAGTATTTATAATGTCACATAATATGTATATGGTGAGCGAAGTACCGTTTTATTTGCAGTAGGGCGTTAAGTAGGGTATATAACATATATACTCGATTTGATTCAGAATAAGAACAAAATTTCAGGCGCTAGCGTACTGGACTACGAAGTCATAGGTCGTGAGTTCGATCCCGGCCGGGTACGCAATGTTTCGAAATTGTTTACAAGCAGCAGTCCGCAA
>JAPYZR010003647.1:0-23693 GCA_030522945.1 Trichopria nigra
CCTGAGCTACTGGTTAGAGGTTAGGTTAGTATATAAAAGGGGGGTCTGGGGGGCAGAGCCCCCCAGCACATAGGCACCTGTTAGCTTCATGTATTGTTTTACGAACTTTAAGGATACAGCAAAATATAAATTCCACGTAACTATAGCCTTTTACTCTTTTTATGACGTTTTGTAGTTTTTTCGATTTTTCTCAAAAGCTATTGATTTTGGCGGGAAAACGCATGTGACATAAAATGTGTATTTTTATCAGATCTACAACTTTTATTTGAAGAATTTTCCGAAATTTTGAGTATTTTACGAGGTAAGTGCAAAAACCATAAATTTTTGTAGTTTTTTTAAAGTTTTCACCATGAAAATAAAATTTTCATCATGTCAATTTTAATTACATATTGAGTGGAATTTACGAAATATTGATTTAATTTTATGAAGTATGCAGTCCACTCCACAAATTACTGCATAGTATTACCAACTAAATATTTGTAGTTAATTTAAAAAAAGGTCTTATATGATCACAAAATCCATGAAAATTCGGTACATATATATATACTAACTCGTTGAAAGAGACATTATAAGACTCCATCTGTCAACAAGACTGTATTTAGGATTTCTGTTGTCGCCAAAATATAATGTGCAACTATAAAGATGATAAAATGTAAATTGTAACGTATATATTGTCATATCATATAGAATATATGTACATTTATGACTGAGTACATGTGGCCAATCTTTATTAGATGAATTTTATGTATTTTTGAAGTCTAATGAATCAAAACAAAACAAAAACACTTTCATTTGCTGATTAAATACACATACAAAAATTTCATTGCAATGGTAATTGTCTGGCTAATCTTTTAAATCATATTAGAAGATTTCTTATTTAGAGTACACTACAATTTGTTTAAATAAAACCACTTTCTGAATTCCACTTATTTAGTTGTTTCGATATAAGTGTTAGTTTGACCAATTCATTTGGTAAATTTATCTGCATTGTCTTTTACTTTAATTGTACAATATCAAAACATAAACAGTTTCTTCCTCGGAATCATGTACGTATACCTATATTGTTTAACTTTTCAAGGACATTGTTGTCTATTATAAATTTACTGCATATCTTTATATTTAAAACTTTTGTAAGTGTTGAAAAAACATACCACTTTCCTATTTGTATTTAATATTTGGTTATTTTAAATACGGATTGACTAATCCATTTAGGAAATTTATTAATTTTCTTAATTAAAATACTAAATTTAAAAATAGTATTTTTCGTATCTAGGGCGCAAAATCTCACAAATGTGTTGCGCCAGCGTTGCGAATATTAATGGGTTTAAAGCGTTCGTTTATACCTCTTTCATTTTGCGCCTAGGTATATATTGTGACGAAAAAATTGGTTTGTCTGAGCAAATTAATTAGTTGGAACAGCAGATTGAATAGAAAGTTCTTTTTTTTTAATTCAATATTTAAATTAAGAAATCATTCGGTCAAATTTACTAAATGAATGAGCCAATAAGTAACCCGTATTTAAAATATTACTTATATTATAGCTTGTAATTTTTCAAAATAAATACATCATTTATTAGTTCCATCTAGAAAATTGTCATTTTTACTAAATATTTATAGTTATCCACGCATTTTACCTGACGCATATTTAAAAAATTACAATTTACAAAATTACTAAATTAATTTTTATTTAAGTCGATTAAAGTTATTTGACAGGTCAATAAAAACAATCTAATATTTAGTTATAAATTTACTGAATTTTTCTGTCAATGATAGCTGGATGCATGTATTCTGTGTGTGCCATTTTTCAAAATATATTGTATGCATAATATATTAATATATTGCAAGCAACACTTTCAATAAGTTTATACTAAATATTCATATCCTAAAACATGAAAGAGCTTATAAATATTTCAAATACAGTTCCATATATAACTTTATAGTGCATCCAACTTTAACAAGCTAGTGTACATGGCAATTTTAATATGAAACATTTTCTCCGTATAATATATGAACCTATATGTATGTTTGTAATAATGCATGCAAATATATATATATATATATGTGTGTGTGCGTGTGTATTTTATCATTCTTACGTCTTCTCGATCCAGAGCATGAAAATCAACGGCTGAACCCCTTCCGCAGGAACATTATCGTTTAATGTGATATTCATTGCGGTATAATGGGTTTTAATATTAATATAACATAATCAGCATATTATACAATTTATATTGATTTTTGACATCGTATGTGAAATGTCGCTTTAATAATATTGGTTAAGATCATTATATCAGAGATATGCTGTTAACGCAGAACTTTAATCGCAATTTTTTCGTTATCAACGCATAATATTGAAATATATATCTATTGGCTATTATCTATGGTTATTACTTATCGATTGTATAATTCATCTAATTAATCCATAAATAATTACTATCATATAGAGCTCGCACGAATATTATTTCGAATGCTTAATTAATTGTGATTTAAATTTATCATCATGTGGAAAGTATAGTTTCACAAACTATAGCATATTTTGTACTAATTTCCTTCGAAGAATTACAAACACAAACATATGTATAATTGTTAATTTCACTTAATTTAATAATTTCATTTAATTTATTTTAATCAATGACATCCTCATTTTTGCGGTGTTCTTGTTTCAGACTTCTGTTCGAACGGGACTTGGTCGTCGGGTATCGAAACCGTGGATTATTAATCAAGAATATTATAAGCACCCGATATTTGCGATTATCGAATTTAATAGCACGATATAGTTTCGCAGCGAAATAATATACTCCCTTGCACGCGATCAAGCATGGCCATCGATCGATCGAGACCTTCGAATTTAAGTTCTAAATGCGCTTACCATTACGGAACGATATCTTATTTCCGCTTTTATCAAGTTCATCAAGGTTTCGACCTTGATCATTCGTCAACTAGGACTCGAGTAATCCAATTTTAGTATCGTTATAAGTTTCCTTCGTAATTAACCACTTGAAATGTGGTTGTTCGACGGTAAATATTCGACGAACGTCAATCATATATATATATATACAGATATAACACGAGAAAACCGCAAACATAGTCGAAAAAGGGTTGCTTTTCGCCCTTCGCCACGAAATTAAATTATCCTGCATGATATTAAGAGAGTATACCAACAATCTCACGATTTTATACAGTGTGTACAGGAAATGCAATAATTCCGCCGTGCTGTTACTCCCAAACTGATAAATAATTTATAGATTTGAATACATATAAGCGCGAAAACTGTATCAATAAAATCGCAAAATAAAAAAAAATCTATAGCTTCGTAAATCCGTTTTCGTAACGACTACGGTACCGGGTATATGACAATTTTCTTTTTCTCTCTCTCCCAGATCGAGTGGCGTAAAAAATTGTACATTTAACGGGCTTCCCCTGTTGGAACCCTGAATATTGATGAACGAGGGAGGGTGCGGAGGGTTCTCGTCGCCAATATTCTGCTGGCGTGAATATTGGCAAATAAGAGTCGCGGGAAAAAGGGAATCTGCAAAGCAGACAAAAGGAGAATAATAGAACTCTATATATAAAGGCGTATCTCATCGCTAATGCATCGCCTTTTATTGTATTTACCTTCTCGGAGATGTTCTTTTTATGCAAGTAGGTGCCAGGAATCTCTTTAACTTACTCCTTATTCTTTTTTCTTCCGTCTTTTTCGCCTTTGTTTCCGCCTTATTCCGCCACATATATATACAGCGAATTCGCTTCGGGAATGTCCGACGAAAGTCATAATAAGGAGGAGTGGAAATCGTTTCGACCAAAGAACGCAGCCCATATACATTATGATAACAATTAAGTTATTTAGAAAACTTTTAATCGAGATTGGATGAACAATTGACACTTAAAAAAACACGAATTTTTGGCATACTCTTAATAAAAATATCGATCGAAAACCGTGCGCGAAATTGCATTTCCCGCACTTGGATTGAAGTACACTATTATCCACTGCATTTTAAATTAATCTAAATAATTATCCATCGCTTCTCATCGTTACTGAATATGAGGTCAATCAAATGTGTTTAATGTCACAGTATTGAGATATATATTTCTTTTATATATATTTAAAAAAATTATATTAGAGGAAAATCTCAATTATTAGCTGAAATTTTTTACGTTTAAAAAATACTTCTTTTTGCGTTGTATTGCATTCATTTTAAAAAAACCACGAAAATTTTGCTTTACAAAGAAAATTGTTGAATTCGATCACGACTTTATTAGTTTGATACAAAATATATATATATATGCATTCAACCGAACATTCGATTAATCTTCAAATACGAATATTGGATGAACTGGCACACGTTCGCGATGGTTGATATTAAACTTCGAAATCCGCGATCTTTGATTATCTAATCGTGATTTCTGTAAATTATTTCATCACATTTCATAAAAACTTTTCAAACCAAATCATATTATTTAGAATAACGAATCTGTAATTAACGTTTCCAAATTACTGGCAATATATAAGGCTCAATATTTGGTGTTCATTGTAGCAATTTATTACAAATTATTGCAAACATGCGAGCCTATATGTGTTATTGCATATTGTCCAATCAGCAAGAAGGATAGAATAAGTACAAAATATACTCTTTAATCCTTCTATGCATCGATTTCTGAGTGCATTTTTAAAAATTTCTTCAAGGGATTTTTTTTGTATCGATAAATCGATACGTTTAATTACTATTTACTCGTCTTCCTCAAGAATTACACCGTGGCATGACTTTATTTACACCTTGACGATACAAGCTTTGAGCGTATGCGCGGGGGCAGCACCAGATAAACAATCTTCGAAAAACAAAGCCCACTTTCCTCTGTCGAAGGTCCCGTCTATTGCTTCGCTTCACTTCGTCGTTTGTTGCTTCAGACCATGTGGGTAAAATAAATAGATAGAAAAGAGGCTATGTAATTATTTCCGAAAGACAAGCTCAAACAATTTCACTAGATTGCAACAACATCATTAGAATTCTTATAGGAATGGACTTGTGGAAAGGCAAGGTTCGAAAGCTCATCGTCATTTTCCGATCATACGTACGTTATAAGTGGTTTGGAAAATACAAAATGTTGCGAATCCAATATGGTGAATTAGATTTTCGAAAATCGCCAAATTTATATACTAAATTTTGATCTGTGGAGGTTTTTCAGATTGTTTATCACGAATTTGATATCGGATTTCGACAAATCGTAAATGCAACGTGGCCTACACCTTCAGGCTAAAGTTTAGTTTAGTTTCACTGTATATAAAAACATTGAAACTGTTTTAACGTTATTGAAAAGTACTACGGCCCTCTAAGGGAGTCAGCATCTGGTTTGTTTACATGTGATTACTGTACATATTTGGATGATAAACAAAAGTCATATTGAATTCGGTGATGAAAGAATAACGCTGGATACGCGGCTTCGTCCATTGCATCTTTATTCTCTGCTCGAATAATTCATACCTTTCTTTACAATTTGTTATTAAGTACATTATCCATTACCACAAATTTAAAATAACTTTTATTTCATGGCTATTCAAAGAAGGACTCTCGATTATTTTCAATAATGACAGATAAAGCAGAATATATATACGTAAACGTTTAAACAATGCTAAATTTCTCTTATAGGAAAACGCCATCAATATGTTAAAATAAAACGAATTACCGAGAGTGGCACCGAGGGCAAATGATGCCAGGGAATTGCGAAGCACGTGATTTCCGGAGTACGAAATGCACTCACCGCTTACAATTAGTACACGACCAAATGATGCCGAGACTTTTTTTTGTTCCTTTTTCTCTTGTCCTCTTTCCCTCTTGTCTCTTTCACACGTGACTTTTCGTACTTTTCAGGTTTCTCACTGATTGAGGTTCGACTCGCACGGGAATGCACTTGGAAGAATACTCAACAAGGTGAAAAGTGAATTACGGCTTTTTTTGTATCTGCGACGGTACCTGCGTATTTCTGTGAAAAGTAACGTCCACTTATGATAGCAGATGATTTTTTTAAGTGCCGATTTGATGGTTAAAATCATCAGAACTATACCTTTAAAAAGTAACAGGAATTTCAGAGTGCATTCGAAAGGAACTGAAATAAAAAAAAAAAATTGATCCGATGGCAAATCATCTATCAAGTTCACACACATATATATGGTGACATTATATTGACATTGACATAGATATTGACATTATACAACATTTCCAATATTGTACAGACATTCTATAGAGACTTTTTGCACATATTTTGTGTTATAACCGAGACATTCCAAATGTTCTGCAAATATTTTTGGGACATTTTAAAGACATTTCCATAATATTCTAGAAACATTACTCTGGCATCCTGCAGACATGCTATTCAGAATCTTGTAAATGAAATGTATCCAGAATACTTTATTTTGTTCTGCAACATTTCCAGTGATACATTCTGACAATGTCACATTTGAGATGTTTTTGAGACATTTCGCAAGCGATATCCCTAAGATATTCTGAGATTCATCCATGCGGAATGAAATATTTCCAGAATGTTACATTTGGGACATTTCGTTTCAGACATTTCCAGAATATTCTTCAAATATTTCAATTACAATATTGCAAATGTGATGATTGTGATATTCTAGGGATATTCTGGAGACTTCATTTGCTATGTGGGATGCATACAAATTTTAATAAAAACGAGATAGGGGTTTGAATACAGAGATTCAATGAATTTACCGAAAAAAATACTTGAAATAAAAACAAAAGGATTTTTCTTCGTTTCTCAGCTTTTTTAAATGTTTTGTTTTTAAATTTGACATTACATGCAGATCCGCAGAATTATAGACTATAGTAATTATTTACATTAATCTACTTTTCACATTATATCATCCTAAATCAACCTGAAGTCAACACTAAAAAAGCCGAACATTTTTGCTCCAGCATCTCAGCAGCTTTACCCTCCGCATTATGTTTTCAATCTTTACTTTACGTCCTCGAGGCCCCATAAATCAATGACTCCGGAAAATTCTTTCAGGATTTCTATTTTTTCGCAATAACTTTTCAAGAGTTCAAGATCTGTTTTTCACTTGCCGTATTAGAACTCAATAACAACGCTAGTATCTTTTTTTAAACTTGTTTTTAATTGCTCCTTCCATTATTCTATTAATCAGTTTATAATATTCTTACAA
Source organism: Trichopria nigra (assembly GCA_030522945.1). Classification (NCBI taxonomy): domain Eukaryota; kingdom Metazoa; phylum Arthropoda; class Insecta; order Hymenoptera; family Diapriidae; genus Trichopria; species Trichopria nigra. Next base: position 7,175 of record JAPYZR010003647.1, read on the forward strand.
TTGTTTTCATTAATAATTATTATTATGCAATATTGAACATTTTCATCAATAGTTGTCATGCTATTTAGAAAGATTTGTGTACTGATTAACTCGTACATTACATCATTCTATTTAATTTAACCCCTCCCTCCTTTATTTTAATTATTTTTCACTCCTCTATTTTAACGGAAAAAAAAGCAACAGTATCGTTTTCTCTCTTTCACATCGATTCATTAATAAGTCAGCGTACATACTTATTTGACTATACGTGAACGACTTAAAGATTCTTCCAAGTGAATTCGTACTTATTTAAATTTAGAGAGCAGAAAAATAAAAGTGTCGAACACTTCAACCCTACGACAGATGAGGGAAGGCCTCGTACTCTCTCACTACTATGTATAAGATGAGAAGATGAGGAGAAGTTGAACTTCTTCGAATATTGGCGAACAGTTCTAAAGAGGTTCTTTTTCCCTCCGTGGAAGTAGGATATTTGGAACATTTTCTGAAATCATTGAAAATTGCTATATCAGAATTCAATTTTTTACTGTTCTTTTGAATTTTTGAAGGATTTAAATTTAGTAATTTATTTTCTAGTAAAATCTATTCTTCATTTACTGATTTTTTATCAGCTCACTGGATTTACAAAGAAATATGAGTTGCTTGTTCATTTAATTACGAAAATTTAATTTCACATTTACTCGTTATCTTAATGGAAGGGATTTTGGTAATAAAAGTGTTATAGATGTACGGAATAATATACATCATTATACACTATGATATATGCATATAGTGCACATAAATGAAATAAATGGTGTTTCCTTAATCCAATTGCAGTTTTCTTACGGTACGTTCTATTCCTTGTAAAATCCGCAAGAGTAATTCAAGCTTATGTAGAGTTATTTAACTTTAGCACTCTGTACTAACGGCAATATAGCCTTCCTCCGGGTTTACTAATCATCATGGTTTCAGCGAATGGAATGGGCTATTTCGGTTGATACATTGTCTTCTGCATAACAGGATTTGAAGATTAAGTCACTAATTAGATATTCAGGCATATATTAATTTGTTTATGTCTTAATCTTTGATAAATAATGTTAAAATACCAATAACCGTACACTTCAGAGGGTCTTTATCGTTTCACCTTTTTTTTTCAATGTAAGCGCATGCTTGGCCATTTATACTTTCACCTTATATTTATGAAGCAAGTATGTATAGAAGAAATCTATTTTAAAAATAATTAAATTTTGCTTAATACCTTAAACATGCAGAAATTTAATCAAATACTTCGAACATGACACACACACACACACACACACGCGCGCGCGCGCGCGCGTACACGCATACCCGTATATATGTGTATAAATTTTGTTTATTTCTTTTTGCATGGTTATGTATTAATTGCCTTTTTCACTCATTAAAGTTCGTTGTTTTTCCTTTATTTCTACTTGCATAGTTTGTAATCCATAAATCTAAACATTCTCACTTAATAGTACCTACAGTAGGGATACTGCAAAACAACCAGCCATGACTTTTCGTTATAATAACAAATCAATTATAATTTTGATCCAGTTTTCGAAACAACTTGATGAAATCAGAACAGCTGCGCTTGCGTTCGCGCCTTTGGCATTATTTGCACATGGCTGAAACAATTGAAAATTGCGATTTCAAAATCCAATCTTTCACTGACCATTCGAATGCATCAACGACTGGCCTAATTACATTTGTCAACTACTGCATGATGGTTTTCAAATTTGATACATTTTATATTCAACGACTTTTTTCGATTAATTATAATAGAATAAAATTCTGCCGGTGAAATTGAAGTTTTGAAACAACTAATTCCTTACGACTTTCGTAACACGTGGTATTTGTAGAATTTCAAGAATCGCATATATTTGGACACGTACTATCCAGTTAAAATATGCAGTTTATTTTTTTAAATGCCTTGTTAAAACCGTTTCCTTATTTTTGTTTTTAAATAAAATACTTATGCAAACTTAGTAGGATGACACTTTGACCTATTTTCTTATATAATTTACTAACCATATAATAAAACACCGATATGTAAAGTGCCATAAAAATCGTCTGCAATTGCTTTTCTCGTACGTAAATATTGTAGAAGATTGTGTTCAAGAATCCTGTCGCATATGAAGAAAAAGATTTCAAACAAACCCCACATATCCATGCTGATAAATTACATATTTGCAAAAGGTTTAACGATAATAACAATACATAATAGTGATACATGAAAAGAATATTAAGAAAAAAATATGTTGGTATGCGTCACGACGTATTAACCTTTTCGCTCCGGGACTGTTCCATATATGGACCAACAAGAAAAGCGAACGTAATAGATGTTTATAAGGTCAATTTAATGCACTAAATTTAGGAAACAATTGAAAAAAATTCTGGTTACTTCTTTGACCTTTAAAATTAACTTTGAATTCTAAACTGAAAAATTCTACAATTTTTTTTTACTATTTATCGTATTTAGCGGTTCATAAAACATAAGTACACCAATTTTCAAACGCAAATACGCATTTTCATTGTTTGACCTTCAAAGTTCAAGGTCAAAGAGGTGACCAGGACTTTTTACTATTTTTATCGTATTTAGCTGTTCATAAAACATAGGTACATCAATTTTCAAACTCAAATACGCATTTTCATTATTTGACCTTCAAAGTTCAGGGTCAAATATGAATCTGACATTTTTTTCACTATTTTTATTGTAATCAGCATATCAAAAAACATTGAAAAGCGCTCTTACACCTTCACTTATAACTTTTTACATTAACCTCAACTTTCTTTCCGGGAGTGGTCCATATATATGGACCAGCACTCCAAGTGGCGACTTGTCATAAGATGTTCATTCATTTAAGTCATGAAATTCAGCTAAAATGCGAGGTCAATTTTAAAGGAAAACATAAAAATATTAAAATAAATAATTAATGTCAAGGAAAATGTTACATTTCCAATAGGGAACTGGTCAGTTGTATTGTCCACAAACTAGACAGTGAATAAGTAAATGAGCCAAACACTTTTGGAATAATTAGGCGAAATTTCTACCAGGCGGGTATACTGTTTGTTTTTTGCTATTTATCGGAAATAAATTCATCAACATTTAATTATGAAGAGGGCCATCAAAATGGCCGGAAGTTCACTCTATTATGGAGTGAATCGGATAATTGACACTCCAGAAAGATTAACATCCCCTTTCAATCCTTTATATTTATACACTTAGAGAACATTTCTTTCAATATTTTTTAAAAACTATTATAATTATTCCAAAAAAATAATTATAAAACGTTTATCAATTCACATCAATATTTACAAAAACACGCCATGTTCAATTTTAATAATACAAGGTCAGATTCATAATCGGTGACCCCGAAAACCCTCAAGCAAGCTCGTGTAAAATCTGATTCAGAAATGAAAAAGAATGTTACCGATCTCGGTGCCATGCGCAGTATGCCACCGTCCCGTAACGGTTTAAACGGGACTTGGAATCAATTATCGCGGTGTCAAAATTATTTTACTTTCTCAAGTTTATCGGCTACAGACTATTGTTCTAAGTTTCCGATCGATTGATCTATGATTATGCGCCATTTAAAAATTGGGACTTAGAGGTCGCCATTAAGACGGTTCGTAATGCGGAAGAAGAGGCGTTTCGTGTTGGGGAATTTTCGTGGTTAACGACGCCGGAAGTTGAATATTCTGCTCTCTCGGAATCCCAAACTTGCGTGACGCTCCTGACCCTAATACGATCGTAAAGTCGCGCCGGCTGAACTTGCATTTTATTAATTGAACTTGCCCTTAACACGAGATTACCAATCCGCGATTATCTGGATCGCATTTTTAAGCGTCGCCCAAAAGAGGCGATAACAGAGCCATAAAATACAAGAATTTTCCCAAGTTTTCACAGCTCGTATAAATTACACGGGCACCGCCTATAGGCGAAGCGATTACGCCTTCTATGATAACATTTCAATTTTAGCGCTGAAATTGATGGATGGTCCTATATATTCTGATAATCGTTTAATTTCTGGAACCATTACAGTTTTAAATCAATTTTAGGGAAAAATAATCGTTGCTTGTGTGATCGGTGTGGTGCGAAAGCGCCCTCCAGATATTATTTTCTGAACATCCATCTCGCGAATGTCACGCTTGAATCATCAGTTGAAAAATAATCCTTTTGCAGCGAATAAAAGTTGATTTTTAAGTGAAAGTTTGTTGATTTACAACAATTTCCCGTTATTGTAATCAGCATTTCAAATTGCGAAAGAAAAGTAGATATGCAAATTCGTTGATGTTAGGGATTTAACCAAACATTTTACAATGTTGTACATGATATAGTGCAAAAATCGTACAAACGTAAAACACTCCAACGTCAATGGTGATTCGGTTAAATCTCGTGTCGAGCAATTTTTTGTCGATGACCCATATTATATGTCTTTTTTTTATACATATATATAACTTCCCATCGAACAGAAATTCATTCATCATTTTGATGTCAATTTCCGGTATTCAAAGTTCACTTTAATCCTCTCCTCTCGAATCGGAACTCGTGCTCGTCAATTCTACATGTATGATAGTCGAGCATAACAGGAATTTGGCCTCCATCGTGTCAACAGCTGAAATAAAATAGTTGTGCATTTCATATATTTTTGCATCCTCATTGAAAATGATAGAAACCTCAAATTTATTAAAAGGATATAAAAAATGACTTTTGGCCAAAAGAAATTTTTCATTTGAATGAAAATACTGTAGCTTTATCGTAATACAATTCGATGCGGAATTTTCAGCGTATCTTGTTTATCAATCTGCAATCAATGTGCAGAGAAGTTGTGAAATATCGATTTATAGTTATAACGAAAACAACAATGAAAACTTGTACTTCTTTTGGAATAATCCCGTTTTCCTAGCCGTAACAATTATTATTCTGTTGCCGATATCGGAACATATCGAATCGTATATATATACCGAAGAAGAAAAACATTTTATGGACCGATCGAAAATATTGTATCTCTAAATCTTAATTAGTAGGATTTTTTTAATTGTGAGTCGAATTCAACTAATTGAAAGAATGAAAGAAACGTTAGAGCCCAATGAAAATCATAATATTTATATGCGCCTGTTATATACATTTATTTTCTCTACTAAAATGATAAAAAAAAAATAGTATTTTTCATATCTAGGGCGCAAAATCCAATTTTGCACCCGCGATGCAAACGTTATTTTCCTGTGACGAAAAAACATTATTTACCTGCTTTTCTACATTTCTTCTGCACAAGGAACGTAAAAACGAGTAAAACGGATCTTTTTTATAATTTTCGTTGCGCTCTAACGTCTCGAACTTTAGAAAAATTTGCACGAAAGAAAAGTGTGTACAGCTATTAATTAGTAGAAAACTACTAAATGTGACAGTTGATGTTCGAAATTGAATCGTCTTATATGGCTAAACTACAGCTAGACCCGACAAACTTTATTTTACGTTCTTTTTATTATTTCTTTATTTTGATTCGGACACCAACGTAACCAATAGAGTCCATTCGTATACATAAAATTTTCTCACGACCAATCATACGTATTGCATTCTGAGTTGTTGTATATACTTGAATCGTATACATATATTGCTTCAATTGGCTTGAAACTCGTTACTCGAGGGTTTGATATTTGATTTTTAAAATAAGTATAGCAAAGCACTTTTTCAGTTCAATATAAGCAATGGCAAAGCAACGTTAAAGTTCGGACAGTGAAGGCAAGACTGTAGTTAGTTAAGGTTCCAACAAGTATAATTAAAATACATTGCTTGTCCAACCATCAAGGTAACGATTATAGTTAAGAGCTTATTAACCGGTAATGGCGAGACGATGCCATAGTCCAACCAGTAAAGGTAAGACTACTGAAATTCAAGCATGCGTAAAAGTTTGAATTGTCGGATGTCCAACCAGAGAACAGTTCCATGATCCACAGAGGTCAGTATACTAAGACTATGGTGAGCAAACGTATCGTAAATGTTACGTGCATATTGTTAGGCGTCATAATTCGCCACGTAATATATTGTAATTCTGATAAAACAGACAAAAGTCCCGCATTTAGCGTGGTTCGGGCTAAATCTCCGTTTATGCCATCAGGCATTGTTACAATAATCGCCAGACTTTGCCGCGAATACTTGAGTTTAAGAAATAAATAAAGACTATAAAGATTAACGAAGAATTATATAACGAGCTTAGACTCGGTCAATTAACGAGCAAGAGAAATAAATAGTCTGTAGGACGTTTCAAGCGACAAACGATAGTTAATTATACTCAAGTTTCAAATTGATTCGGTAAAGAGTAAGTTTGTTAGATTTACAGAAATGCCGTGGAACTTTCTTCGGGCAAATACGTCCAAGACAATTTAAAACGGAAACATTTTCCGTTGAACTTTTGTTGCACGAAGTTACAGAGGGTGTCCGAAAATATACAGAATTAATTGCACGTGTAAAATAATGCCTTTATACAGAATAGTACATAAACGTTTGTTTGAATACTGCATTTTATTAAATTTCGAGATTATAATATTGATATAGGGTATAGATTTATGATGCAGGAAGACAAATAGAAACAGCGGAGAGTTTGTACGAGGCCAAAGTACCAAAATAAGACCAGTTTACGGCCATTTTTTCTGGACTCCATTACTTTTAATATATAGAGGCTAGAAAAATTAGGCAGAAACGTGGCGTCATTTACTATTAGAGTTTTACTATACTTAGTTATCATTAAATATATTTATATTACTCAGCATTACAGAATCATGAGTCGTATGGAGTAGGGCGTTGTCGTGCACTTCCGGAACCCTACTTGTCTTCCTAAGAGGTCGCTTTAAATTGCGTCACATTTTTTAGTCCATTATAATAATTATATGGTTATTGGTTGTTATTAGTGTAATAATAGAAACAGTGTTGTACAGTCGCTGTTGTTGTTGTCTACACGTAAAATTCACAGAAAAGTAGTGGGAATCTATTTACCCCGTTTTTCCCGTAATCGCTCCGTTATCGAAACAATGAACGTTCCAAACGTGGCGAGGGAGAGATACAGAGAGAAAGAGAGAGAGATAATTCTCTTGGCTAAGGAAGCCAACGCACGACCCTGCGGCCGTCACTTTCCGTTAAGTGCTCTGCGACGAGAGACGTGATCCAGACAAGGCATTCCAGAAAGAGCGGTATACCTAGATAAATAGCTGAAACTTTTTGCAGCAGTGACAATCACGATCAGCAAGCGGGTTAAAAGCGAATTTACGCAGTAAAGTAGCCCTTTTTCGTCCAGAAAAATGGCCGGAGAATTTGCCAGGAGTACGACTCGGCGTTTCGCCAGACAAGCATTTTCCACCGTACGTGCATCCCTCGTGGCACGGAAGGAACTTTCGCATTTTTTTCACATTGAAAAAGAATTCATGGATATGCCATCCAGAAAGTAGGTTGTGCTCTTGTCCGAAGTTCGAAAAAAAAAGAAAACATGTCCATATGGATAACCTAGAAAAACAACGACTCTGGAGCTCGAAACGTTGGAGTGCAACGAAAATTATAAAAAAAAAATTTGTTATTCTCGTAAGACTTCAACGTTTCAAAGTTTAGCAAATTTGTAAGTCCCTTCAGTACATACAAATTGAAATTAATGATTTTTTTGAAAAAAGTGGAATCTCACACCAAAATACACAAAAATACAGATTTATTTATATAATTCGTAACGTGTCACCTTTCTATTCGACATGTGATATTTGCTGGAAAGGATCCAAAAAAAAGGTCAGAAATTTCATTTTCACAATGCAAAATGTATAAAGTTTCCCGTTCGAGTAAGCTGTTGTAATAATTCAGCGCTGCGCCCGTGCGGATTCCTCAAAGCGCCTTGAAAAAATAATTTTGAATTTCTGGAATTTCACGCGACCTGGATTTAGTGAGAGACAGCGAATTTATTCCCAGGAGCAATGGACACTTCGAAGAGGCGCTCCGACAAATTTGCGAGTCTCGGAAGGTCTATCATGTGGATAAAACTACCCGGGGGTATTTGATCCGGCGTAAATAAACGAAGACACGTGAAAAACTAACGCGATCACTTACAGGCCCGTGATTGAAGACGAAGAAAATGAGGTTCGAGAACTTGGGCATTTCGCGGATGTCATTGTCGTCGGCTTTTCTCATCTTAATCTATTCACTTCTGAAAAAAGATTAATTTTTTTTTTCCCTTCAAAGAGTACCAAGGAAAAGTTCCGCGGACATTGGGAATCCGATGCTGCAATTCCTATATCACATTTTAATTTCGAATTTTGTAATATAATATAAAAAAAAATCATAATAATAATAAAAAGTCTTACGTCATGAAGTCAGTCGCTGAATAGTGCATGAATCTGTCGTTGTCTAAAATGTATTTACATTTGTAATGTAAATAAGCTTCTCAGATGCTGTTCTTGCTTATAATTTAAATTTTTCCATCTACTTACATATTTCATTCAATTTTCTTCAACGAAGATGAATTTCAAAGACTTATCATTAAGCATTCAACAATCAATATTTACATAATTCTTATACCATTTAATGAAGTATACAATGTAAAAACGTGATGAACGGACAATGGCCCATCTTTTTACAGAGATATTGCAGTCTACAATTTTAAATTCACGATTTTTTATGCGTTTTAGGTCTGCGAAATATGATTTAAAGATTGAATAAATAATTTATGGATTACAGACCATAACGTTTCTACTCTCATTTTAAATACCCCTAGTAGAAAATGACTTTCCGGCCAATTTTTCTGGTCTCTACGTTAAACGTGTATTGGAGTCCAGAAAAAATGGTCATAAACTTATTTTCTACTTGGGACGACTAAGATAATTAAATTTTTATGTATACATCGTAGATTTTTATTCTCCAATAGCATTCAAATCTTTGTTTTAATCGCTCATAAAAGGATCGCATACCTCGAAATTATACTCAGCGAAATAATTGCTTTGAATGCAAACAAAGGCATCAAGCCCTATACATAGCGTGTTCTTCTAATTCTCTAGAGGGAAAGATAACTGAAAACGTTGTGCACCACTCCCTTTATGCCTCTATACGTTTCTGAATTCTAGAGATTCCACACAGCAGTTTAACCGGCTATCGGACGTGTAAATATAATCTCGAACGCATATATCCTCGACTGAAAATTTCCCTTTTATCGGAGTGTAAAACTGAATTACTACGACTAATGATCAAAGGCTTTTTTTTTGTTTCTTTTGAATAAATAATCGAAATTTATTATGACTGATGGTCATTGATATATATAATGTTGTATAAGGCATAGACTGATTTGGCTGATATATGATGTTCCATACAGGAAGACAAATAGGAACTAGAGAGTGCGAAAGGAATTGGACATATATATATGAAGTATAAACGAGTATAAGATTTTATTTCGAAACCTCATTTATCCTGCGAGGATTATTTTTGAAAACAATATTCATGAACAGTGTAAGATGGTCGGATAATGACGGGAGGTCGAGTTAGAAGTATCATGGCTTTGTCAAAGTGTATTATTGGATTCCAGGTATACGAGGAATTGTACAAACCGGTGCAAACCGACAAGAAACCCTGCCGTATCCTTCCTTCACTGCCCTTTGATTAAAGAAAATAGTGTAACTACAAAGTCAGAGTCGAGTTTAATGCTCTGTGTGCCACGGGGAATTGAGTGTCGTTAAACGACTTTCTTCTTGTCGGGTCCTAGATTACAAGGGGATTCAGTTGCCATCGGCGAGATGGTGAAAATATCATAAGGTTTTAGTACAGGAGATGTCGAGAGAATGCTTCCTTCAATTTTGGTCGATGAAACTCTTTTTCAGATATAGTATATGTTGGGACTTTGTACATACATATATATATATATACAATTTGAATAAATATAAAAATACATATATAATACATAAAAATATATAAATACAAATGATTTCATGAGTATATTTTGCATTTGCTCAAATGCATTTCTGAGGTATAAACCGAGATGCAATGTTCGACTGTATTTCACGGGAAGTATATAATTACTGCATGCATAAATATATTCTCTGTGATAACTGTACGAACATGTAATATTCGTTTGTGATCCATTGACAATAGTCATTAGACTCGGGCAAAATGACCTGCATAATTACACACGAGTAACTACTACACGGTCATTTTCGTATAAAGAGTTAGTAACCACAGAGTGTGCTGTCCAGCTACTAATTACGTTTCTCAAGAATTCATTTCAACTTTTTTTCAGAAATTTGTGCAAACATCGAAACTTTTGTACATTTTCAGGTTATAGAACTTTTAAAAAATTGATTTGTACTAAATGTGCATCGCGATATATTTAATGTTAAATTGTAAATACAGAAAAAAGGTCATTATGGACCTAGGAGGTAAAACGAGATTTTTGTGACTTGAATCAGTAAAAATGTTATTTATACAAAGATGCTTGATGGAAACATGTAAAAAGCCATACTTGTTATATTGTAAAAATTGCTTTCTCATAGAGTCAATAATACTAGAGAAAGTAATAATAGTTCTAACATGAAAAGTGCGAGATAAGAGATTGGAAAAGAAAAGCAGTAAAATCATTATTTTAGGGATTTCAAAGGATTTCGTGCTACATTCAATTGAAAATATTATGGAAATGGAAATACCATAAAAATAAATTTCAAGTTTACGGGCCATCGTCTTACATATATACGTAGAAATTTCATCTCACTTTCTACGTTTACTTTTCTAGAAGTTGGCCGCATTTCCCGTTCGCTTCCTTAAGTTTAAAAATTTCACTTTTCATTTGTACTTAATTTTCAATTATACTTATTATTGAACAATCCACTACGAAACGGCAAGATTCTTTCATTTTTTTCGCGGTTGTACTGTTCTTTGTTCAATTGTCAGAAATAATCAAGAGAAAGGGGAGCTTATTGGTGCTGTTAAATTTTGTATAAACTTTGATTTCTGTTGTTCCTAATGAAAATATACCGTCAGTCATTTGTATCTATAACAATATTACAACACCAGTATTGTAAATCCTATTGAATCAGACGACTTTATTGTCATTGTGAGAATGTACAATTCTTAAATGATCTAGCGAAAAATATAAAAATCAGCTTAAAATAATATGCATAAGATTTTATATTACAAATATGACATCGAATTTTCATGCATCAAAACTACTCGTCAAATATACGAGACCCATTTTAATTGTTTAAAATTTATCGCCAGGATTAAATGAAAACGTATAAAATTAATCTCGCATTGATAAAGAGCAAACACTCCGCAGGAAAACTCGTTCACGTAAAATGAAAGAAATGATACAGTCAACGTTATCAAAGATGTGCAAACAAGCTTCATTAAAACGTTTGGCAGTTTTTGTGCGCATGCGTGCGGTTAATATAGGCCTCATACTTCATTTCGCCATGTTTGTGCCGATATTTCTATCGCTTTCATGTGGACTCGTGTTTGCATATTTAGATTAAAGGTTTCACTGCGGGTGCTTCAGACTCATCTTGCAAAAACAAATATATGCATAGGGAAAAAAAAACACAATATGTGTATCATTTAACAAAATTCTCGGACTCTCCCAAAACATATCAATAACAAAATCGTTATAAATCGTACTGTCCAATGATAAGCGTTGTTCATACATTATTATTGTTTAATTTTACTATATACTGGGAACATTGACAAAATGTGCTCATTTTTAAATCCAATGAAGTATTCGACTAAATCTACCATTAATCGTGGGAATTTATTAATCGATCTCGAAGAGCCCGCGTTCTGGTTCACAATCAGGCGTAATGCGAATATATTTTAGTATGGTATATAGGAACAATGTATACAAGAGTCTGCTTGCCGAAGTGCTTTAGGGCGGAGTGATTACAAACATTTAACTGACCCGCCCTGGCGGAGCTTGTCTGTGGAAGGAGGAATGCCTCCATTTATAACGTACCTTCCCGGTACCGCGGCGTCATACCATTGTGATACTTGGCAACAGGTTTTGCCGCTTTCGCAAACTTCACTCAAACATTTACCAGAACTTGTACGGAAGTTATAATTGCGAACATTACACCTATATTAGCAAAAACGGAGGCGCATGAAATCTGACCATACCTACAAACTTAATTAAGGGATAGCCTATACATATATTTATTCATGGAAACATGATCGGTATTCGATGGCTAACTCATACATATACATGAATCGTTAATATATTGACATTTACAGAAATGTATTGACATTTACAAGTAGAGATTGTAAATTCGTCGTTATTGACATTTAATGAACTCTTTGTATTGGTTGATATTGGTTAGGTAATGAAAACGTTTCAATTTTGAACTTCGTCCATTTACAGCCGATGAAGTTGGCAATACAACCTCTAACTGATGAATTTCCGTTCGTAATTTGTGCGCGAAGTTCAATAACGAAGTTTGAATCGACAATACCCGTTGATTATCTTCGAAATCTCTTTACTTTTAAACGGTGAAGAAAATCTATAATTGATTCTCGAGTTGCGATGAAATACGAGAAGTTGAATAATAGTATAGCACTTGGCCCTTATGTTCTGTTCTCATACAAAGCAATAGAAACATTTTCTTCGCGGTGACGTTGGCAACATCCCAATGACAATGCCAAACGCTATAAAGGGAACTAATCAATGGTAATGGCAAAAGGATTAATTCAGTTGATCAATGTAATTAGTCTTTTACGTAATTGCTACAAGATAAACTTTATGTTTAGTCGATAAAATAAGACATGTACTTTGAATGCTTTTAAGAAAGTTTAGTAGTAAAGGCTGAGGAAGCTTTTGTTAAAAATTGTTGAAAACTTCTCTATGTCAGATTGTAAACGAGTCTCCTCGATTTGAATTCCTAATCTAATTACAGCATAGTTATATAATACCTCTGTTATTATATGTCATCGTTAAAAGTTAATTCATTTAAACGTGTTTCGCAAAATATCTAATTCTGCTAGAAAATTACTTCGAGTCCCAGACATAATGTCGCTTTCAATGCACGCTACCTACATCGAGATTTAGCGTACAGAGATTCAACTCCATTAACTAAAATCAAATCCCGGGAAATCTATAGAGTCGCACGGAACAATATCGACAACTTATCAATAAAGTCTAATCAATATGCTCAACAATATGTATGGAACTTTGTTGAATTGAATTATTCACTCGTAGTTCGTTAACCGTTCTGGACTCGGAGAAAATTCAGCCTTTTGAACTTCCTACGACGACGACTACAATAATAAATATTTCATGTAACACAGATACGATATAGTGACTTAGTGATATGTAAAGCGGGGTTAAACTTCTGTCATTTAGCTGATGCTCTATATATGTAAAAATATAAGTTGTATACTTTCAAGGTTAGACCGTATTTTTTGTCATCATGTATAAAATCGATTGCATTCTGACAATGTCATGTTTTCAATGATGTTGTAAATTTGGGAGTGATATTTCTTAATCCGATCTATGATACTGTAGATATTATGGTATTAATTTGAAATGTACACCAATTACACTGATTTCCAACCAAAATGTACATTCAATGCCACTATACCTTTTTAATGCGGTTCGACTATTCTGGTTTCCCAGATACAAATTTGTGGATTTCGTTTCGTCCAATTATAGGTCGCACAAGATATATCATATACAGATAGTCAAGTCTCCAACAATCGTGTTTCACATTGTTTTCTAATATGTTCAGTAGTTTCAGCGAACGAACTACAATGTATGAGAATCGTGGATTTTTTGGGCCAAAATATATGTCGATTTTTCAAGTCAAAATAAAAATCGAAATTTTATCAGATGTGTACAGCTCAAACCATGAGGAACCCGAAAATCCACTGAATCTTTCTGACTCTTAACCCCTAAAAGTCCGACAATGTTTTGTTCGTGAATTGTATACATGAATATAGATTGATCGATTTAGATGAATGAAGGGTGCAAACAAATGTTGATTGACGAAACGTCATCAATTTACCGAATCAAACTAATACTTTACAATAGTCATCCATTACGTTGCTACAAATTTAACGAATTAGCCGCACGCGATAATGGAGTTCCGCATCGTTCGTTTCATTCATGAAACGCGCAATCCCGAACTGAATAGTTCATATAGGTAACTGAGATAATTCCTCGCGGCTCAAGGTCATATATGGGGATTATTCTCACTCGATAACGTACTTGATAGAACAATGATGACGGGAGAAATGAGCGTTCGAGCATGTACTTCCAAACGGTAGGATATTTCCTGACGGGAAAGCTGCATTAATATGCGGCATTCTCGACTTATCGTTAGACGCACATTATCACTCTTCATTGTTGAATTTAATGCGCACTTAAGACAGTTACTATTCGACTGAATTCATTTTAATGAGAATACGCCCGTAAATTCAAGTCGTCTTATTGAAAAGGGATCATAAAATGTAAATATAGTCGCGAAGAAAATTGTATGCGAGTGATTGTGCAACGTTATGAGCAAAATTATACTGAATGCGATAGTGGTCTTGATACGAATATTCAAACAATAATTCGTATTCAACTATCTGATGAAGTAGCTTCAATCTCTCTTAATGGAATAATCCTAAAAATAAAAATCATCCATTTATTTCTTTTGCTCGGCACCAGTAAGTTAATGTATTCCCTATGTCCATTTCTTTGTTATAACTATGTCCTTGTTTATAATTGACATTCAATTTCTCATATATGTATATATATATACAACACATTTATTTCTGAGATTGCCGATATATGTCGGTATGCCCGTCAGTAGAAGAGGAGTTCCTCTCACAGTACAGTGACTCTTACTCCTTGTCCCTCTTACAAGAATTTCCATTCGACTATTTTGCTCCTTCATATTTCACAGATATCCATTTGATATATTTGTAATTTGAAAAATATGATCCCTCTCGTTGATAATTGATACAGGTATAGAGTAGAACCTCCTAAATTTAGACTAAGGTGATTTCACCTCTCCCACGTGTACTCTCAAATTTACACTCTTCTCCTTTCTTGTCAGACATACGCACATATTGCGCATCTTGTCTGGTATTGCTGGTCCTGCTTCATCGTTAATGTATGTTAGAGGTAGTAATGTAACAAGAAACACGGAATGTACTATGTAAAAACGAGAGGTTCTACGACATTGATTTAGTCTAAATTTGCGAAATTCGGGAGGTTCTACTGTATTGCGTATAGGCAAATTAATTCAAATGGCCATTAAGAATATTTTCCTGACGACACGCGAATAAATCGATAAAGACATGGTATTCATCAGATAGATATTTATTCCATAATTTTGTCATAATTAATTCCGATCTGAATAATATATAAATGGGTATCAAAATATCTGCATTATTAGACTCGGCGAAATATTATAGAGCTTTGCATACAACAGCCAAGAATGATGTTCTTTATGTATTTCCACGAGCTAAACGTGCACAGGCATTAAATTATATTAATCTATTATGCAAAAATGTCCGGTAATGCATTATGCTTTATATTTATATTATACCTAACCAGGCCGAAATACAAAGACTGAATGCTTAATAACTTTTTAATGAATGCTCTAGTTCTGTCATGTTTAGAATAACGTCAACGTATAGTTGTAGCAGACACAAAATGTTATGCGCGATGTTTAATTCAGCATAATAATTCAACGTTACCACGTGTACCGTTTTGATACGTCTGATTCAATTCTTCCAGACGTGCACTGCATTTTCTACGGCTTATGTTGACAACAACAATTATCAACTTTAATGGCACTTGAAATTAATTCGAAACTTCCTCGTTATCTTCTTTTGATTTTTTTCTTTCCATTTTTCCTTAATGGTGGCTTTTTATCGCTTACTTTCATCAGCTATTAGTAACAAGAACACTACTTTTACGCCTAATACTTAAATACGGAAGAGTAATTTCAGAATGAATCTTCTCTTACACAGTCGCCAATTTGTCATTCAACAAATCGAATTTGATTAGGCCTTATTAATTGGCGGAATTGTGACGTTAATTTTAGATTGGATTTGTATGCACATAGATACATATATCGTACGAAACTGAGTATGATAGATCGAGATTGAGAGTTCGAGGGAATGTGTGAAAGATAAAGAGAGAGAGAGAGAGAAAGAGATGAAGAAAAAACAGCATATTATTAAAGGGACCCATTCCGTGCTGTGAGGATTAACGATATAGGATTACGATAATGCGACAAGGCAAGTGTATATTATTATTCAATGAAATTAATAATGAAAACTAGGGGCTTCGCCCCTGCGGCCTCCGGCCGCCAACCCCACCCGATCCGATCAAATTCAAAGTCAATTTTACGAAATAGTAAATTTTACCCCCTCCCACCACCCCCATTTCGAAATTTTGCATTTTTGATACTGAATTTGAATTCAGCGACCCCGAATACCCCCGAGTAACCCGATCCCATCGAATTCAAAGTCAGTTTTACGAAATAGTAAATTTTACCCCCTCCCCCACCCCCATTTCGAAATATTGCATTTTTG